>JAHWFP010172488.1:13072-38511 GCA_023313725.1 Lithobius niger
TGAAATGACAACAATTTTGTAGCAATGTTTAAAATTACTGCTGCGCTTTGTTCTTTATCCGTGTTGTTATTTATAATGCATTTAATTAGTTACCTATTACCGCATTCATTTCTTAGAAACGGGAAACTATTCGCAAATAAATAACGGTTGACTAGCAAATAGCATTCGGCGAGCGAGAAGGATTCGTTACGTAAACGCACCCTAAGAAAGCCGAACTAGGCCAAATGGTATTAGGTTTTTTTTCACAGAGTGATCAGACATTCACTTGGCAAGAACCCTGTCACCACCTAGGTGAAATCAATAGAACTAAAGATCACCTTCCTTGTATGTTTATACTGGAGTTTCCTAATCCCAAATTCTCCTAAATCGGTTCACCTTGGCTTAGGTTAGAACGAGAAACACCGTCGTCCAGTATTGGAATCGGGCTGTACTTGAGAAACGCTAACTAGTAAAGACCATGCGTGACCAAGGTCGTCCTAGTAATTTATGTTGTCAACAGATGGCAGCAAAGTGCATGAAAAAGCCGTTGGTAGGTGGAAGAGGCCATCGCAGCAGCCTACGAAATCTATATCTATACAGATAACATTCTCCTTGGCAGGGTAACTCAGGGGATGGGGAGTAAGGGGGGTCGAAGGGGCGGCAGATTTCAGGCTTGGAACTGAGCTCTCCTTATCCGTATTTTTTGTCCTCAGCAACAGAAAAAATGAGCAATTTGGAAGCAGGCTTCCTTAAAGTGGCACTATCACCTATTGAAAAGTGCGCAGAAACTGGCAACATCTAGCGCTAGCTAGTACTATCTAGCACTTGGTTGCATCAAACGGAGGCATGCACATTACACAACGCCGTTTCTCTTAACGAAACAAACAAACCAAGAGCCTCCTTATACAACGCGCCATGGCTGTTTGCTGCGACGTGCATATCACGTGACTGGGCTAGTCCAATCAGACGGCCTAACAGCCGTTGTTCTCGTTCGTCATTGGCTAACTCATGGTGACGTCACGGCAAACAGCCACTGCGCATGGTTTAATTATTGAGTGAAAATTTCGTATGTCCTCGTGCACCTAGGAGCAAGCTCTTTTCGTAAAGGTAAAAACTAATTTTTCATTAAAAAAAAATTTCGGAAAAAATAAAATTATGACGAAACATGCGTGTGCATTGTGGAATTTGTTCGCCACTGGTTGTTTTCCGAAATTCCGAATACCTCCTACCATTAGTTTAAACATTAGAATTGGATATATTGGGATGGCAATGGCGCACGTATCTAAATCACGTCTTCATTCATGATCATCATTGCGTGGTATACTCGGCCCAATCAAAGCGCGGTTTCTGTAAAATCTCGCTACAATGTGTGACGTAGTGGCAACCCGTACCACTGCACTGTGACTGAGGTTGGCTCTATTACCTAGCTGTCTACGCGCCAGAAGGCTTCAATTCTCTTATCCTACCCCCCTACCCCCTCCCAAATCAAAGCCTCCTAATATAAATTAAACAAATTTGAAATTTATACATTTTGAGAATTTAAGTGCTGAAATGTATTCTAAACAACCCCCCCCCCACTTCCATTTCTATCTGATGTAGCCCTTATTGTATGGCGTAAAATAGTTCCCTTTTTTTTTAATATTTGGATTTGGAGCACCATTTTAAATTCCTTTAAAAATGCCCTGGAAACAAGGAAATGTACCTCGAAGCAGCCAATAATCTATTCGTCTGTTTTTCTGCGAATATTTCTTATATTCCCGTCACCTCTAAATGTGTTTCTGTGCTTCTGTGTTTGACTTCTAAGAAATGGTTGAGATGAAAACGAACTGCCGATTAGTTATGCTAATGTCTTTGGCGTCGCGTTCGGTTTAAAACTACCATGCCAAGTCGCACGTAAAATGTGGCTGGGGGGGGGGGGAGAGGAGGAGGGGAGAGACTTATAAAGAGGGTGATTCATTGTTAAAGTCATTATTGTAATGTTAATCCACCCAAAACCAAAAGAGGTAATAAGAGAAGCCGCTAAGTTTCCAAAAAGGATCGACCTTTGAAAGTAGTGATATCATTCAACCACGGAAAGGCCGCCAAGGTTAATCCTATTAGCCAAGTTAATCGCACTCAATAATAGTTCGCAAGTTAAATGAAAACTTGAAGATTGCCACTCGCGGTAGCAATCTTCAAGTTTTCATGTAACGTTCAAAGTATTATTCGGTGCGATTACCTTGGCTAATAGGATTACCTTGGCGGCCTTTCCCTGGTTGAATGATATCACTACTTTCAAAGATCATTCCTTTTTGGAAACTTGGCGGGTTCTCTTACTAACACTTTTGTTTTTGAAGGGATATCACAACTTTCATAGTACTGAACGAACCAAAAGTCACACCGTATTATCCTCATCTCTGTAATTTTTTTCGGGAGGAATTTCGTGTCTATAAAAGGAAACTTTCCTGACAGAATTTTTAGAAAGAACTTTACTGGAAACCTCTAGGGGGAAAATGCTGTGTAGCTTGCTCCGAGGTGCACGGGGACCTACGAAATATCACAATATCACTGCCACTAGATGGTGCCACAGCATTTTCGTACACTTTTCAAAGGTGATAGTGCCACTAAGTTACTTTAGTTAGGTCATAGTTGGGTTTGTTTAGCAACCCCCTCCCCCCCCCCTCCTTACTTCTCCTTACTCTTACCTGCAATTCACGGGATTGTTTTTGGCTCTGCAAGTGTTTGTTTTTTTTGTCTTGCTAGGTCAAAATTGTTCTTTTTTTTTTATGTTAAAAAGACATGAGAAAGTTGTATATGACCAGATCCAACTTGCCAAAAAGACAGTAAATTTTAAAACGGTAGTAGCCGGTCGCCATTAAATAATGGTTTTTGAGAGGACACAATGTACGCTAACATGAGGGGGGGGGGGAGAATCCTATTCCAACCTAGACACAAACAGAGGACTTTGTTTAGCAACACAATCCGAAACTAACACCCAGACTATGGCTCCAGGTCTGGGAATGTTTTTCTTCTTTCTCACATTATATACGTCTTCCAAAAAAAAAAAAAAACATTTTGTGAATATCGTCTCTCTTATCAGTCCTGTAAATGGGAAACCTATTAAATATTCTTATCATTAGTATTAAAAAATGCTTAACCGTTTAAAATACGGATATAAGCCTGAAAAAAATTAAAGCTCTAAAGGAACAGATATTAGAAAAAGACAAGTAAGCCATCAGCGTCGCACTAATACGTGTAAAAGAATCTCCAGCGACCCAAAAAACAAGTTGGAGCTTCTTTTACACGTATTAGTGTTACGCTGATGGCTTACATGTCTTTTTCTAATCTGTTCCTTTAGAGCTTTAATTTTTTTAGGCTTACATCCGTATTTTACGCGCTTAAGCATTTTTCAATACTAATATCTATAACTTTTTTTGTTCCTGCAAGAATAACAAAAATAATAATATTGTAATCACCTTAAAATAACTGTTATAAACGAGCCTTTTGACTCAATTTTAAGCTATAAAAATTAAAAATCGGTTTATTGGTTCGATCTCCAGGTGAGAGCAAAATTTCCTCAACTGGAAGAACGACAACAATTGTAGCCACATTAAAAAAAGAGTTCAAAAAGCCCTAGGCCTTCTTCATACCTAAGTTTTAAGCTATAAAGTTTGAGTATCGGTTCATTGGTTCGATCTCCAGGTGTCCAGCTGTTACAGGCCAGAATCTGGGCTATGACGTTAAAAGCCATGAAATTTGGTACACCAGTCAATTCTTAGCTTATAAATCTAGCTAGCTACGGAACCCCTCGAGATACCCCGTTGAGATGCCCGTAGCACACTCACCTGTATGAGGTTATTGACCAACAAATTCTTGCTGATCGTACTAAAACATGAATTGGTACACAAGTCAATTTCTTAACAGTACAAATCGAACTATAATTTGTTGGTCCTCAGCCTCATGGACACAAGGAGGCAATGAGTGGCCTTGGATGTATCTAGAGGGGGATTAGCTAGTTCGATTTGTACTACTATGAATGACTTGTGTACTAAATATCATGCTTTTAGCTCGATCTCCAAGAATTTGTTGGTCAAGCATCAGGGAGGGAGCACAGAAGGGGCGATAGGGGACCTTTTGGGGTATTTTCTGAGGGTTCCATGGCTGGTTTGATTTGCGTTGCTAAAAATGACTTGTGTACCAAATTTCATGATTTTAACTCGATTTGACAAAATTTGTCGGGCAAGCCTGAGGGGAACATGGGGGAGGGACGCACTAGGAGTCCTTGGGGTATTTCATGGGGAGTTCCATGACTGGTTCGATTTGTGCTGCTATGAATGACTTGTGTACAAAATTTATTGCTTTTAGTTCGATCTGCCTCAGTGAGAGGGCGTTGGACGGCGCTGGGCGCCCTTTGGGGGTATTTCATGGTGGTTCTATGGCTGGTTTGATCTGTACTCCTAAGATTGACTTGTGTACCTAATGCTTTTAGTTGAATTTGTAAGAATTTGTGCACTCTACTTAATGATTTCTGCCCAGTGCTCTACAATAATAAATGCCCTGCTGACGAGAACACTTTAGTCATATTAAAATCGCGTTTAAAAGGCTCTGGTCGTTGTTAATACCTACATTTTAAGCTATAAAAATAAAAAATCGGTTCATTGGTTCGATCTGTAGGTGAGAGCAAAATTTGTCGCCCATTTGGCATTCCGTCACAAGAATATTTTAGTCACATTACAATAGTATTTAAAAGGCGCTAGGCCATGTCCATACCTACGTTTTAACCAGTAAAACTTGAAAATTGTTCATTGATTCGATCTCCAAGTGAGGGCGAAGAGTCCCGACAACAACAACAACAAGACATGGCCATAGTGTGGACGAGAACTGATTGATTGTTGTCGATAAAATTTGTAACGGGGTGAAATAGTTACGACACGACCCCAAACACCGAATTTCGTTGGTCTAAGTCAATTCAGAGCGAAAGTATAGGATTTCAAGTTTGACGATTAACATGGAAGTTCTTAACCTAACTAACACCACTACGGAATTCAAAAGGAGTTCAAGGTTTCATATTCAGCAGATTCATAAAATTTATTTCACTGAATAATGCGCTAATCGAAGTTTTGTTTTCACATAGGGCTAGATCTCAGTCTGTAGCTGATCTGGTAGGTGACTGGAAAGGAGATTCTGACAAAATCTGTGCTAATCAGCGCCGGCCAGGGTAGTGTGAGATCCAACCCGCCTCCCTCAGAGCTATGGGATGTATTCTGTAAAAGATCTTGGCCTCTGCCGTGATCAGACGTTTCAATGCTTGAAATTATTCTAAAACGTTCAAATCTGAACCGGTTCATGTTTACGAGTACCTTATTTCCTCGATAAAGCGCCGGGTCCTGAAAGAGCACCGGGCCTCGAATGAGTGCCGGATTTTGCAAGTCGTTATATTAATAAGAACCTGGGGGTTCGTTCGAGGAAGTACATTATTAAGCTGTTTGAGTCAGAACGACTGTTCGAAATTACTATTTTTTAAATCTTTCACTGGCATAAATTCGTTCCACAATTTTTAGACAAAAAATGACAGCAGGTAAACTATAGTTAACTGCAGTTGCCAACATCACCACTGACGTCATCTAATATTTTGTGTAGCTCCATTTGGTTGATTTAATTTATAGTAAGCCCAAATTCTCTATTGGCCACTTCCAAGAGATAGATAGACTTAAGAATTTTGCAAGGAAATAGAGTCCTGTCGTATCATCCGAAAGCATAGTTCCAAAGGTGGCAGGTTCGAGCCTGATCAAAAACTGCATTACACCATTAATAGTTTGTGACATCACCCTTTGTGCAGGACAACAAGCCTTTTGAATGAAAGTGAACTCCTTGAATCCTGATATTGCTATTAGGCAAGATAATAAATACAAGCTTTTAAGAAAAATAAGTAAGAAAGCACCTGCTTGTACCCTTTCTCAAGATCAAATCCTCCCCACGTACCCTCTCCCCCTCGACCAGACCAAATCCTCCCCACGGACCCTCTTCCCCTCGACCAAACGGCAAATACTCATCCAATGTTGCAAACTCATGGCCTATCATCAAATTGTCAGCGGAAGACTTAACAGCAGCCGAAACTAATGTTCTTTCTAAGGGCCTTAAATTTGCCCCTGCATCCAATCCAAGGAAAGCATAGCCCCATTTAGTGGCAATAATTTAGATGGTCATCCATCCATCTGCTTCCTCATCTCAAGGACTCTAAGCACACGGTATATTACAAAATCAAACAGTGGGGTTCAAAGTGGAAATCTTTTAAGCAAGACAATTTTACAAAAGAGGAACGTAAGGCCATTAAAGAGATGAAAAATAACAGACGTTCACATCTGTACAGCAAAGGGAACATGACCGTGGCGATGGGTCTGAATTCTACCGTATATTGTAGACAACGCTCCTTGACGATAGGTCAGTTTTCCAAATTGAACAGCAATCCACTCAAGTAATATGAAAGCACGGTTAGGAAGTACCTAAACACTCTTCTGCAACAGGAAGCCACTAACCCCACTCAGAAAATTCCCTCCTTGTTGATCTTCGCAGGCGCTTCCATATTTGTGCGGCCTGCAAAGTTCGTAAAACGTAATATCCATTGCGAATCATCACATTTGGTAAACATTCGGTTAATAGCCATCTTAACTCCTTCGTCACTCCTATTCTTAAGCAACTCGCTGTGTGTTCTTTTACCTTCTCCCATGCCGTGCAATTTAAATCCCAACCAATGCCGTCAAGGACGTCGATTGGTCTGTAGAGGAGGAAGTTTCGTCTCTTTTGATGTACATGGCAATGTTTCCAACAGAAACTGAAACTTTCAAATCCTGAACGAACGCATACAAGCAGGTGAAGAAGTTGACCTAAGAGGCCTCACCCCTTCACAAGTAGCTGAAATTGTTAAAACCATCTTCTCCACCTCGTACTACGAATACAAAGGGAAATTTCTGTGTAGAAATCCAAGAAGTGCTAGCACAGACTCATCAATTTCTACCTTCTTATGCGATTTTGTTTTGAATGCCTAGACCGCTCTATCAATAATGCGTACATCCTTCGCATACACTTCTAGCGAAGGTATGTGGATGACATTTTCGACTGACTCAGGCGCACTCAAGACGCCATTCTGGTGCTAGAGGATCCACCATTCGTTCCAATTCATCTTTGAAAGAGAGACGCAAGACGGAGCCCCTCTTTTCCTGGATATCTACGTGCACCGAGACCGTTTCCCCTATATGATTGCCATGACACAAACCTTGCCATTCACAAACCTTCAGGATCATGTAATGCAACTCCGCACATCCCTGTGGAGTGCTGAAAGGGGTCATGCAGATAAAAATTACACCGTTCTTTGTAGCACTGCTCTAGAGCACCAGACAGGAAAATCGAACGGAACAGAACAAGATACAAGTCTAAGCTCAATGGCTGCCCATCGTCGCTATTTGTCCAAATTATTGATCAAAGACTTGCAAAGTTGGACCTCAACAGCCAATGAAAAAATGATGCCTTGTGTTTTTTACCATCCCTTGTTCTGCTCCCCTCGACTGGATTGCATTCCATACATACTGGGCCTTTTCCAGGTGATCCAGTGCGTCTTATCCAAAAACCAAATTAAAACTGTCTCAAGACCTTATTCTGTCATTGCCAAGTTAGTTCGCCCAGCCCCCCCCCCCCAAAAAAAAAGTTTCTGAAGGGAGAGCTGACCTCAGCCAACTGGTGTATCTGCCAACCCCGAGACAGTTGTACCCACGTGCCTTAATCTACACGATACTGTAAGTAATCCACTCCTAGACCTCCAACGGAGGATTGGTTTATGCGATTAATTGCGGACTTGCGCCTTCAACTACGTCATACAGTGCTTTAGGCCATTGGGTAGGCGAAAATTGGACCATAGAGGGGGGGGGGGCAATCGTGAAAACGGCAAGTTCAATGCTGTCAAGAAGCATGTAGTGGCATCCCAATACTCCATAAACATTAGCGACAAAACCAAATCTATATAACTAAGATAACTAAGATATTAAGATAATATTTGTTCGTTTGTGTGTCGCCAGATCGTCGAGATTCCCACTACTAATTCTTATTTCTTTTGTTTGTGCGTCCAGACGGAATGTCTGCCAAACGGAATTGTTTGTTCTGTATAAGTAATGATTCAAACTGTGATTTCAACAAAGAGGCACAGTACGGGTGACGTCATATGTTTTTCCAGTCACAATATTTTCAAGCAAACAGGAAGTAGACCTCTAACTGGAAATCACAACAATGCCTTATTAAACAGGCCATATAAAGCCTATTCCATGTCTATGAACAAGGAGAAGACTATGAATACTGCAAATAATTCTTCCGTCATGCAAACCTGAGCAAACTTCTATAATAATTTGCTTGTAAATAAAGCAAAGTGACGTTACTCCAATATGGTGGCCCACTCGTTGACAATTCACATCACCCTCTCATTTTTTTAGTTTTAGTTTTTTATGTTTTACTGTGTGTGTACCGGTATTGTGTTTGAACCACACTCATTTTAACTCCCTTCGGGTGTTTATGTCCTGTACTTTTAGGTGACCCAGACCAGCACATTCTGGCCATAAATAAAAGTATCTGTTCATTTATATGTTGCAAAGCTTTGTTCTCGTCAGGGAACAACTACTCAGACGCTCCTGCTTGCCTGCAAATTAATTTTCTTGATATGATTTTTTTGTTTACTGTGATTTTTTTTTTAAAGGGACACGCAGTAGAGTCAGTACAGAGGCCCTACTCAACCCGTGATGGTGTATGGGACTTCAAGTGTCTCAAACGTTTGAGCTCGTTGTCCAACTTTATTTGACATTTTTCATTATATTCTACGCTTAAAAACTCGGTCGTCAGGCACAACACACTGAACGATGTAAAAAAAACACAAAATTTATTGTCGGATGACTCCTCACACAGACGTGGGTGAAGTGCAGCACAAAGGTCGTACTTGGAATGCTCTGGGTATGACGTCACGGTTCTTTAAACGCTGTAGCAAGTGCAGGAGTTGGCTGTGCTCCCAGTGCGGCTCTACTCCTGGGAATCTTCTAGGGCTTAAAAAAAACCTGACGTCAAAACCAGCATTCCAATTACCACCTTGAAGCCGCACTTCACCCACGTCTGTCTGAAGGGGCACTCGACTTTGACTTGCATTTGAAAAAAAAGAGGCCAATTTTTGCCCCGCAATGTAATGAATTTTGTAACCCGTAATATAATGCACTTTTACGTCGTTTTGGTGGGTTGTGCCTGACAACCGAGATTTTAAACTACAACCACGCACTTTTCTATTTTAGTAATCAATTCTATGCTTTATTTGTAGATTTAATGTCAAAATCCCGTTTCGCCAAATCCTGTTTCACCGAATTGTAATCAGTGTCTTAATTTACGGCGAAACGGGAATTTCTGTTTCGCCGCATCCCATTTTGCCGAATTTAACCAAGGCTTAGTTTTCGGGGAAAAGGGATTCAGCGAAATGGGAAGACACCTTTCGTTAGCTCGATACAGTTCACTGTTTAATCACATTTCAGGGAATTTCATCGGAAATGTAAGGAATGATATGACATGTCAAATTGGGTATACAATTTTAAAACTTGACACATGAATGATGTCTAAAAGCATACGCGTTATGTCTTTCTGATGGTTTTAGATCCACCTTCTCTCCAAACCTGAATGAGCAGCACAGCTTTAAAAGAATAAAAGTACTAAAATAAAAGTAGTCAACGTTTTAAAAAGCGAACAAGTGCAAATTTATACAGTAAAATGCGACGTTTCGGGATTTTTCATCCCATTGAAAAGCAAAATATATTTTAAAGTATAAATTACAAGTTACAAGATACACTTAAATGGATCCCCATTTTAAAGTAAAGCAAGCCAGAGCATTAAAATTTAAATCTGTTTTCCCTTCGTCTGTTTCTCTTTTTGTAACATTGGTGCGGTGTCAGCGGCTCAGACCCCTTCCGCCCACCATCCTCGTTCAGTGTGGAAAAGTGTTTTATTATTATCATTATTATTAAAAAGATAAAAATTAAAGCCCAGTCAGCGCAAAAGCTCAGTCTGGGACGACCTCTCTGTAACGAAGCAGGGAAGAAGTGATTCGTGGAGTAGAGGGGGTGGCTATTTATGTGGGATGGCCCTGGTGGGAAAAAAAAAATTGCTATCCAAATTTGTGAAAGATTGGTACATATTCCGAAAACTGTTTATTATTAGGCATCAAATGATTGTGGACTGGTGGTCGTTGTGTTAGGATGCAAAGCGTGTCTAACTTCGACGTTAATGAAAATTATTTTCTTGAAAAATGACCTGGGTATTTTCAAGATCTGGGGTGTACCCTGTCTTTATCTGGTGATGAACAAGCGAGTTGGTTTTATCTTTGTATTTAAGGTTGGATTTGTGCGATGGAATGTGTGGCGAAGCAACATGCGCAGCTAGTATATCCACGAAACAGGAACTAAATAAAAGGATTTCATCGCACAAATCCAACCTTAAATACAAAGATAAAACCAACTTGTTCAACACCAAATAAAGACAGGGCACACCCCAGATCTTAAAAATAAGTCATTTTTCAAGAAAATTATTTTCATGCACGTCTTAACTTAGAAACCCTTTGCACCCTAACACAACGACAACCAGTTCACAATCATTTGATGCCTAACAATAAACAGTTTTCGAAATATGTATCGATCCTTCACAAATTTGTATATAGCAAATATTTCCCACCAGGGCCATCCCACATAAACAGTCACCCCCCTCCACGAATCACTTCTTCCCTGCTTCGTTAGGGAGAGGTCGTCCCAGACTCAGCTTTTGCGCTGACTGGGCTTCACTCAGTTTTATCTTTTTAACTTTTTAACTTTTGCTGCTCTGGCTTGCTCTTCTTTAAATGGGAAATCATTTAAGTGTATCTTGTGACTTGTAGCTTATGCTATGAAATATTTTTTGCTTGACAACGGGGTGGAAAATCCCGGAAAGTCGCAATTTACTGTATTTTTTTTAAAACGTTGTCATCACTGCTTCGCAACGGGCATCAGTAAAGGAATGGTGAAGCCACATAAGATATGCTTGCCGGTATACTATTGTACTGTTGACGTTCTTCCAATTACGCGATTTTCCCTCGATCAACGCTCACTCCCCTTATGAGGCTTACGATTCTTCTACTGACGCCGTTGTGAAGCAACAGTGCTATTCATCCTGGTTTAGAGGAGCGAGTGCTAATCGTCTAACTGGAAAATCACGTAATTAGAGAAACGTATACAGTAACAGTACAACAGTGTTATGGAAAAACCATCTAACAAGAAATTCGTATAATGAAAAACCATCTAACGTAGCCTACGTGCCTGCCTCGCTCGCGGCTCTGCATATAACATCAGAAACCGCAATTAATCGCAAAATAGTTGTTAAAATAGTATTATTGTTAATGAAACGCTTGCCCATTGTACGATTACCCATTGTACTGTACGATTACCGTTATAGGATATCCCGTTTAAATGATTTTCAGATTTGTTTTATTTAGACAAATGTCAGACAATTATCCGATTAGAGGTTTTTTTATTTGTTTGACGTTTTTCCCAAGATTCCCCCCGAAAAGAACTGATTCAAGAAAGATGTTGCAATTAAACCTTAGCCAAGCCAAATCTACTTTTTATTCCAAACTTGCACCGGTAATTAATGCAAATTTAAACAAGTTAAGGGAAAGTGGACCTGACCCATATTTCATGACAGTCTCTAGAAATACGGTCACGTTCCCATACAATATAGGACTGCAACAAACGTAAAAATAAAGTAAAAGTAAACGTTAATTATTCTCGTAATTTGAGGGTATGTAGGTTACAGTGTTAAATGGTGAGTTCAAACAGTCAAGGTCCTGAACATAAAAATTGTATGCGCGTCCTGACCCCGTAGTTTTTTTTTTAAATAAATGTGTTGGTTCCTTATGCTTTCTGAAGCAAACTGCTTGTATAAATGAATTTTGAACCTTACTCTTGAAGGATAAACAAGCAGCTACAGCGACTACCTAGTCACAACCGGTCTTCTGTACAGTTCTGCCACTACCAACGGTAAGGCGCACACCTCTATCACGCATTGCAACAGCCAGTACCTTCCTATCAGTACCTTCCTAAAGCACCGAACCGAGCGAACAGAACGCACCACTGTAGAGACAGTTTGGCTCCAAACTTGACGTCGCGCGTGCGCAGTAACGTTGCGTCAGCCGTTTAGTACCTTCCGAAACTGCAAACACAGCGCAGCAAAATCAACAAGCTCAACAGAGCACTCGTTACGTCATACTTTTAACGTGACCAGACGTGGCTAATTGATTGGACCCGGCTAGGCTAATGAATTTAACCAGGCCCGAGCAATGCCAAATTCCAAATCATCTCGGGGAGGTGGTTGCGGGTGGTTGCCAGTGGTGGAGCTTTTGAGCATGCACGAAGTCCAAAAAGATTCATCGCTGACGAAGGTTGACGTAAGCAAGCTGCAGCAACACGGCTATAGTATATAGGGAATGAGCTGAACTGCCACCAACAGTGGTGCGTTTGGTTCGTTCTGTTCGGTGCTTTAGGAAGGTACTGTATTATTTAATCTAAAAGCCGTAACCACCGGAATTGCCGGTTAAAAATGTGTTAGCTTTTAAGGTTATTTTACATTTTAGGCGTAATTGTCAACTTTTAGGCCTCATTTTTACCGCAGCTTTAATTTCGTAAGTAGCAGCTAACGGAGATTTGGATTGTATATAGTAAATCTATTCATTTTTGCATCATGGTTACAGCACCAACGGAACGCGCAAAGTAGCCTAATATACATCAGTGGTAGTAGGGAAGTGACGGGAGAGACGTGGTAACGTGATTTTAGGCCTAATTTTCATTCTTAGGTCTAATTTTTTTAACGGCAATTTAAATTTCGTAAGTAGCAGATAGGCCTAATGGAGAATTTGGTTAGACGGTAAGCCTATTCATTCATTCAACAATGCCACGAGACTATTTTGAACCCAACTAAAATTCTTTTGTTTTTACGGATGCGTTGTTATCCTTAGGATTTCAATTCGGTGATCAAATTTTATTATTTAATTTAGTTACGTCGAAGAAGTCTATTAGCTATTAGGAACTAACGATGTTTTAATTTGCCTTGATATTTAACTATTTCACAATTTATTTAACCATATAGAAATTATAATTTCTGACACTGAATTTCACGTTGTAAACCGTGGTCGCCTCTCATTCTGGTACCGTTGCGAAGTTGAAAAAAGCGACGGATAGACAAAGTCGTTGCAAAAGTCTTCTCAGTCGGTACGGCTGTACAGAAGACTAAAAAGTCTAGTAAGGGAGTAACGGGATGCGAACCGGAACACCTCCGAACATCTCGGGGAGGGGGGGGGGGAGGCGAAATAATATCCAGAATACGCCAGAATGGCTTCCACAGCCGCTAATGGAGCATTGTACTCTCATACCTAGAATTATTAGGTGTTTGGGTGGATGCGTCATTCTTGGCGGTGGATGTATCAATTGCATGAGAGACAGTTTTGCTACGCATTCGCAGCTCCCTCATGAACACGACGGAACAAATCTTCAAAATGACTACCTACCAACCGTTGTTCACTTACTTATACTATTGTTCGCTTACTTATAAAGTTGTTCACACTGATTACTTGTAGAGAAAACAGAGACAAGAATGACGCCATGCTGAATTTACACCCTAAACGAACATTTTTTCTACGGGAGGCTCGATTAGCTTGCCGAAGTTTGAACCGGATGAGGGGCAACTACGCAGGCTTCGCCCCGAAAGATCGCCCCGATAGGTCGCAGCTCAGAGGCCCTCTAGTGACGGCTTTCAGCATCAACATCTGCAGACGTGCTAAGTCGTCTGCGCATTCTATCGTTGTTACCAATCAGCGCTGCTCTAGGCGCCATAATCTCTCTCAGACGGATTGTACAGCAGAGAAGCAACGATGGCCGTCTGTTGAGAGTCGTATCCTCCCAAAGACCTAATAATCCTTCATCACACCACCCTGCCGGCTTAAGAGTGGCCAGGAATTTTCATAATAAGCCAAAATATGATGTGACTATATGACGTTTGTCTCTCACACGTTTTGACTAAGTAATAGATACCCGTGAGGAATAGGCGGTCAACCAGCAATAATTCCTTGTTTACGAGAAACGGGCAGTCCAATATCGAGGAGGTTGGGAAATATCACATATCCCCCGAAATATTGGACTGCCCAGTTTCGAACAAACAAGCAATTGTGGACGGTTAACCGCCTATTTTCACGGATAAGTGTTTTAATGGTACGGCGTGACGTCAAGCTAACTTATCCACTTATTTGAGTTTAAAAAAATTTTATTTCTAAATTTTGTTTGTGAATTACAATGAATTTAAGCTTTTGTACATACATACGACTGATGTAAATTCCTGAACGGAAACTCCCTACTTAGAAACTTCATGTCTAGGAAAGTCGGGAGGAAAAGACGTACTCATTTTACTGTCCCAGTTACCGAATTTTGTGTTTATGGTAAGGCCGTATTTTTTCTACTTTAAAGGCACATAACTCCCTCCGGTATATTTTAACAGATTCCTCGATACATTACCGGAAATAGTTTTATATGAATTAATTTACCTTTTGTTTGATTGTCTAAGAGTACGATCCCGACGACAGATGTGGCGCATGTACGCTATTAAGCTCCTTTTATACCGCTCGGTCCGAATGGTTTCTCACTCCCGCCATAACGCTAGCTGGCAAGTCGCAGGCCCTAATTTTTGATGACGTGAGAGCACGTATACTCTCTGACGTAGGCACTTCTCGTGGCTACGTTCCTTTGCCGCTTGTGGCCCTGGAGGAAGGATAATTATGTTAAATTCCCGAGTGCAAATTTAGGACAATTTGGACTGTTGACTAGCTACTATATATCCTTTATTAGTAATATTAGTAATAGCTAGTGCATGCATAAATACTTTACAATGTATAAATGAAAGCTGCATACACAGTACCAAGCTTTTGTTGTGTAAACAAAAGCTAAGTTGCAATCGTAGTTTATAAGGTCAGCTGCGCGCGGTTTATAATGCATTGTGTATTATGTATATCTCAATTGGTACTGTACAACATGCGCGTTGCGATTTAATATGTAGACGCAACGCATTGACACGATAATTTTCTTTTTGGTTGCGTACTTAATGGGTTGCTGGGGGGCGAGAGGGGAACTTCACCTCCCATTTTTTCCCAACTAAATTTCACAGCAGGTTTACATTTGCTGGTGTCTGGGCGAGGGGGAGGAAGGGGAAACGTAAAAGGTAATTTAAAAGTTTGATTTTTTTTTTGAGGTGGAGGAGAAAATGATGTGGGGGCATAACAGGAATTTCGTTTTATGGTGGGTACTAGGAGCTTGTGGCTTTGGTGGGGGTACGGAGGAGAGGACGAAATTCGTTTAATTTAAAGAAAAATTGCAACGAGGAGCTGGTCGCATGCCTCCACGAATTCGCAAATAAATTCCTGCTTGTCAGTAAATTAATATACGTAACATACTCGGTAACGATAGAACGCAAATTTCGGTATCAACACAGAATAAAGACCACAGAATCTTTTATTTTGCTTGACTTAATTTTTTTAATAACACTAACGTGTGGGTATTAAACCGCAGCAACAAACAGAAGTAGATGTTGATGGTCATAACTTGCAGTCGTATACAGGCGCCAGTGTCTGTTTACCTTTTAGCGTTCGTACGATCATGGAGCGTAGTGTGATAACATATAAGTCCATGGTACGATGTGTCACATGGCGCCGCCTCAATATGATTATGATATAGCGTCGGATGTGATGTCATGGTTCCTTCAGAGATCAATGCGCGCTGCGGTTGTGTGCTCTATACTTCAGCGCAGTTGACGTTTGAGTGAAGTGGCCAGGACGGAGGGGTTCATGTGCCTTTAATAGTTTAAATAAGATTAAAGTATACAGTTTTCGTACCATTGGGACTTGGGTTAGGCTTAGCTTGTTACATTTTTTTCGTTTTTTTTTCGTGTTGGTACGCAAATGTCGCCAGTCGCAAATGTGCCTGTTAAGCAGATTTTGCAATGGGTTGTGCTGGTTGAATTGTTTAGTGCAATTATGGAAAGTTGGTCATTATGGCACGTGGTGGAGCTGTCACTTTGTGGCTTAGGAGTTGTGTAAGCCCCATAAAAGTGTTAGATTGTCAAAAAAAGGTGTGGGTTATCAAAATTAATCCGCAGTGACGTGCGCTGGGTTTTCAGAGTGACCGTATATAACGACTAAACTTTTAGCATGAGGATGTGTTAGCGTGACGTCACCACCGTGCATTAAGAGTAAATAAAGCCGAATTCCGAACGCTGACTCAATGTCGAATCCACATATTAAATTACGTCATTAACTATTTAATGCCGCGTTCACCACCCGATTTCTTCCAAACGTGCCCATATGAGGTTCTGGGGATGAATGACACTAAATAGTAGCCTAATGACGTCATTTCAAGTCCGACTTCGGGATTTAACGCGTTCGGAATACGGGGAGAGGGTTTGCACTCGCAACAGAGAAAACAATGCGGCGCAGGCGCGGTGGACTGAGTGATTCAGCTGGAAGCTGAGCCAGCCTGAATTGTAAAAGAACCATGATTTCTCACAACCTTGGTATGGGGTAAAACAAAGGACGAACAAAAAAAATAACAATCCCGTTGATGGAAAACACATTCTTCATTTCTTTGAAGTAAAGTGCAGCGAGAGATGAAGATAATGAAAGTAAATTTATTCAAGTCGTAAAATGTAACCCTTTTTTTTACCTTTGCGTTACACTATGATCCTCATGTCCCTCCACCCACTATTTGACCCCCATATTGAGGAGTCAAATTACCGAAGGTAATTACCGAATTAAAAACAGAGTAGCCTACAGTTCCAAGGTAACAGAAGGGTTTCGTTATTTGTTACCCAATTAGGCAATTATTTACCCTTCTCATTGTAGTATCGAATACCGGGTCGCACGAGGTGAAAATTACACCTGAAATATTAACGAACTGGGGGGAAGGCTTAAATAAATTTTATGGCTTCAATTTCAATTCTTTTGTTCAGTGTTACCCCCTTTTCAAGTTGCTCAAGAAATGTATGCGAGAATATGGGGTGAGATTTTGGTTGGGTCCGGCAACCGTTAAGGTGGAACTGTTTGTTGTAACCACACACATACACAAAAAAAAACCAACATACTGAAATTCTGAAAACTTGTACCACATTATTAACATGATAAGCGAGCGTGGTCACATCTTCAGCGACAGCAATAGAGCACCGTCATTGCTGTCCGTTGCTCATGGCAACCGAACAACGCGTGCCGCCATCTTGTATACTTTGTTCCAACTTTATGTTTTCAGAAAACTGACTGTACGACGCTACGTTTTCTTCCACTACGAGCGCAAAATATCCGTAAACATCTCATTCGTAAACTGTAACAGTAATTTTGTTGAGTCTACAAGTGTGATAGCCACATGTTTTTGCACACTTAGTGAAAGGAA
Organism: Lithobius niger; assembly: GCA_023313725.1. Taxonomy (NCBI): domain Eukaryota; kingdom Metazoa; phylum Arthropoda; class Chilopoda; order Lithobiomorpha; family Lithobiidae; genus Lithobius; species Lithobius niger. Next base: position 30,547 of record JAHWFP010172488.1, read on the forward strand.
ACGAGTCGTCATCCAGACAGTTTTCTGAAAACATAATATGGAACAAACTATAATGGTGGGGTAAATAATCGCGTATGAAGCAAGCAGACGACGTTACCTGGTTTAGCCATGGAGGAAGGAATTCGCTGGAAATCGCTGGAAATCTAAACAAGGACGAACCCTCTACTCCCCTTTGGTGCCGCAACAGGAAATTCGACAATCGTTAACCATCTTGATGGATAAACATGACACCAGCGCTGATGGCACGAAACAAGCCAAAATGACAAAATGGCGGAAAGCCAAGCCGTCTTCCCCACCAAGCGTTCCCTACCAATCTAGCCAGATGTAGGGCTCCACGGTCACATGATGACAGTACCGCAGCAAACTGTGACGTCGCAGGTCACTGCTCTATACCACCTGTGAAATAGCTTGTGAGCACTATCTTCTGCAATCAGGGTAAAGGAAACCGCCGACGGGTACATGCTGTAGAGTGTGGAGATGGTTACACGATGGTAGAGCCTTGCGGTACTCCAAAATCAGCGTATTTAAATAGCATTGGTTTATTAACGACTAGCTGAAGCACAGGTGGTGTTTGATGCACCGTTTGCACAGTTTGGTGGACGGTTTACTCTCTTAAATCTTTTTCGTGGAAGGTGTGTCTCTTTGTCTGTGTATTTTTTGTGCACACTGGCAAATACATGCTGATTTTCGTTCACTTCGCTTACTCAATCAGCGCATCCCCTGACCCGCACTCCATGCACGTACATACGAATATTTCACCGGAAATCAACAAATACGCCTTTACACAACAAATTCAAAACCTTCAGTCCGCCGGCTTTGTCATTTTTCTTCTGGGAGAGGCAGAAAGTAAATAACGTCTTCAATATTTAACAGAGTTTCACTAATCCTTTAATTTTAATCGTCCACAACGATAAAACCTTTAGCCAGTTGTTAATGCCGTATTCAGCGTTATCTGGCTTGATCCGGCGTCATCCAGCACTTCCCTGACCGGCACCAGACTTCATTGGTTCATGTACGCTATCAATCTTTTTCTCTTTATTGGATTCTGGGTCGAACTTGCGTTAAATAAATTAAACAAAACTCACAAGGGTGAACGAAACCGCCAAGTTTCAGCCAATCAAAGTAGTGATATCAGAACAAAAATGCCTGCCACCAAGTTGCTGCATGGTGTACCAACCCTAGCCGAAAAGTGTTCTCCTTAGCAGTGATATCTCCCCCACCATCGCACAACCGCCAAGCTAATCGGTGGGATTAGTAACTTGGTGGCAGCCATTTTTTTTCTGATATCACTTCTTTTGGTTGTCTTTTTTTTTTTTTTTTGGTTGCATCTTATTTTTGTCAATGCCTAGTTAGCGGTTTAATCGTTTTTTTTTTAAAGAGCGCCTACGTTTTTTTCTGCGTTTGATTTTTTTTTGCGCATTTTTGATAATGAACTTGTGCTCAGTTGCCTATTGTTTCCCTTATATTTTTTTTTCAATTAAAGGTACTCTTCAAATATGTACGTCCCTACAGGTTTCATTCCAAGCTTTCGTTTGGGGTTCACCCAGACTACAGAAGTGCAGCCAACCAACAAACCAACACACATTTTGAAATTTGGTGTCCGTTTAGCCTACGGTACGCTCGCTCCACTCCGCCAATTTAATTTTTCTTTTTGCATGCACTATTTTTAAATAACAATGACTTGTTTCCGATTTTGTGTAATACGTACAAACAAGTTCGCATATGAACTTCGTACATAGCTTTTTCTTTCTGAATAAACATTATTATTATTATTATTATTATTATTATTATTATTATTATTATTATTAAATTGCTATTATCAAAACAGCAGCATTAGCAGTATTATACGTATTTGCTTTTGCTGGGAACGGATGGCATGGTGAATGGCTCCAACAATTTTCCACTTACAGTGAATTAAGCAGTCGTTCTTATCTGTCTAGTGATTTATGTGCTTCGTGAAGCAATTTCGGCAAAGAATAGAAAAGAGGAGGAATTGTTTTGTGGTCGACCAAGGTAACTTGGAGGCATCCCTATCTACTGCTGCGCCTATCGTGTCAAAAAAGCCAAGGTCACCAACGATGGAAATAACAAGGGGGAAGAGGGAGAGAAATTAATGTTAAGTAAAAGCGACCCCTGATGACTCAGTGGGTGGACTGCCCAGCAAGGCCACGCCTGTCATTGTGAGTTACTGTGGCTTGGTCTCTCTCGGTGGTGTCTAACGGTACTTATTTGAGAAACGTAAACGACAGACAAGGGTGGGCACTTTTAAATTCTTTCAGCAAGTTTTTTTTTTTCAAATTGTTGGCATCGTCTACTAATGAAACGCACAGAATAACGTTTAAGTGTTACGTTACGAAAGGTTACTAAATAGTCTGCCGTCGTCGGTAGTCGAGTCATATAGCCTCGCCGCTTTCGAAAATAGCTTGAAGACCACTTGCCTGGATAGATTTTTCATTGAAATATTATTTACACCTTTAATTTCACTTGCCGGCTATCACTGGGTGTTATTCAATTATAAGCCATCGCTCAGCCTTGGATTTGATGCTTATTATTATTTTTTTTTTGCAGGTTTCTCCAAAACTACGTGCTTCACTTTTTGGGATTATATTTTGTTTTTCTTTAATACTTTGTAATTTCGTCTTTACTTTTTTAGATTGTATTTCTTGTCTCTCTTTGTTACTTTGTAATTTATGTGGGAGGGTGTTACAGGCTTGCCCTTCCCAGCTCCCTGTTGCTCATTGCGCAAATAAACTTCATCTTATCTTAAATTGTGAACAATTAGCGGCCGATAGTTGATCACGCATTTATCGTGTTTGAAAATAGCTGCATATGACAGGTTGTAAGGCACCATTATGAAAAAAATTAAATAAAATCCTTAAAATTAGTGAAGCAAGAATAAAGAGCCGCGTAGACTCATGCGGGTATGTGTAGGTTGAATTTCTCCATCCATGGTTTTTAACCGTAGTCGAAAGCAGTGAAGACGTTGGGACGGGGGGGGGGGAGGGGGAGGGTTGGACAATTTCTTCTAACATTTACCATTGCCCAGCCGGTTACTCCCCATCACTGCGTAGAATATTTACTTATCTGCAGGCTGCAGCTTCGTTTCTATTAAATCGTGTTTTTTTCTGCCCAAATGGGGAAACGAAAAGAAACGTTCCAGTTGTTTTTGAAGAAGATAAGGAAACAAATAAGGAAACATTTTTCAGTGATGCAAAGAAAAATCCATTTCAAATTGTATGTAAAAGGATATCTTGTAAAAAAAAATACAAGTCCGTAGTGGCTTGTATTATCAAAGCAACTCAAACTGAAACTGCCTGAATCGCTTATTAAACTAGAGAACCGATTATCGGGAGTATGTGTGTGTGTGTGTGTGTGTGGGTTTTTTTTTTTATTTTTTTTTTTGGGGGGGGGGGGAGTGGAGTGGTGCTGTGATAATCACATTGTTTCTGGTTACTCGACATAACTACAAATGTGGCTGCCCTGCCCAAGTCAAAGTTGGGGGCCCGGCCTTGCCTCCCCCCCCCCACCTTGGTCAATTTGTCCTGGCATCACCATTGACATAAAGACGTGAGGCGCGTGCTATTAGGTTTAATTTCAAGTTTTTTTTTACGTTATTCAAATTTTTACATTATTCAAATTAATTGTACATCAATATCTGAATAATTTCCCTGACTAGGCTATGTGTCTAATTAAATGACGTCTGATTAATTTTGCTCTTTGAGATTCAAAATTCTCGAAATCCCTTCCCAAGTTTTACTAATTTAAAAAGTTAAATGCACAGATAAATGTCTTGTGGGAACACAATGGCAGTCTTTAATGTCGAGTGTCCTAATTCGTTAACCCTTTACTGGTGATTTCTTTTTTTATGTATTGTACGCGTAGATGTTCAATTATATTGTCAAACATTCGTTCAAAGGGTTCAAAGGGATTTAGCGAGCGTTTACACTCCTGGTCGTAGCAGTCAGTCAACAATAAAACATCCCTACCCCTAACCCTCAACCTCGCAACAGTCAACAATAAAACCTCTGAATAAAGCAGGTTTTTTTTAACTGTTGCGAGGTTGAGGGGTAGGGGAAATCTCGAGCGCGTAAGCACGAGCGTGATTTCCCTATCGTTGAACATTGAACTGCCCCGTTTCGAGCAAATGAGAATTATCGCCGGTTAATCGCCGATTTCTCACGGTTATATCTGTTTTAATGGTAAAGGTGGTGGCGTCAAGCTAACATATCGTCGTGCATCAGTTAAAAAAATTATTTGTAAATTTGATTTTTCAAGAATATTGAATTTAAGAATATGTACATACGACTAATGTCAATTCCTGAACGGAAACTTCTGGTGTAGAAACTTCCTGTATAGGAAAGTCGGAGCTAAGGAAATACGTCCCCTTTTCTGTCTCCGTTTTCGAATTTCGTGTTTAGGTAATACCGTATTTTTTCCTACGTTAATAGTTTAAATAAACTGTATAAACAGTGCTATGCACCGGCGAGTCGTGGGTTTTTAGGTGTATTTCAAAGTGTCAGTAGCCTATAGTTTTCGTACCGTTGGGACAAAAGGTTGCCGGGTTGGGCTTATAACTTGCGACAGTTTTTTTTTTTTTTCGTGTTGGTACGAAAAATGTCGCCAGCCACAAACGTGCCTGTTTACGCTGGTTGAGTTTGTGTTGTGAAGTTTTGAAGATTCGGTAATTATGTCATGGGTGAAGCTGTCATATTTACGGATCTTACGGGTTGTGTAGACCCCGTAAAAGTGTTAGATAATTAAAAAAAAAAGTGCGTGTTATCAAAATTAACCCACGGTGACGTGTGTGGATGTTCAGATTATTGGACCACCCTGTTCGTATACAGGGTGGTCCAATAAAAAAAAAAAAACGCAACAGCAAAATTTTTCTCTAAGTCCAAACTTTTTTGTTAGCACACTCCAGAACCGTAAAGCGACTTTCAAAACTACCCGTTCTATTAGTCATCATCGAACCCTTTACGGTTTGCTGTTGCCTTTTTTTAATGGACCACCCTGCGTAACGAACACACTTTTAGCTCGGGGATGTGTTAGCGTGACATCACCACCGTGCATTACACAAGCATAAATCGTCTTAATGGGTTAATGCTTGACTTTGCAATAAATAGACATAAATCGCTGGAAATTGAAAATAGCCAATAGCGAAAATCATACACTAGAAATAACGTAGTTCAGTAAGCCACCTTAATGCACTTACGTTTCGTCGGAGTGCCATGACCCGGATTCGAACCGGCTACCCAGTTCGCCCCCACATCACTTGCATAGCGCCTTAATCTCTAATGGCCACATCCTCCACTGGCTGGCAAGGTACGAAAACTAGGCTACTGACACTTTGAAATACATCTAAAAACCTACGACTCAAGTGCATAGCACTGTTTTATACAGTTTATTTAAACTATTAAAGTAGGAAAAAATACGGTATTACCTAAACACGAAATTCGAAAACGGGGACAGAAAAAGGGACGTATTTCCTAAGCTCCGACTTTCCTACACAGGAAGTTTCTACACCAGAAGTTTCCATTCAGGAATTGACATTAGTCGTAAATTCAATATACTTGAAAAATCAAATTTACAAATAATTTTTTTTTTAAACTGATGCAAAACGATATGTTAGCTTGACGTCGCAGCCAGTGGAGGATGTGGCCATAGCGATTAAGGTGCTATGCAAGTGATCTGGGGGCGAACTGGGTAGCCGGTTCGAATCCGGGTCATGCCACTCCGATGAAACGTAAGTGCTTAAAGGTGGCTTACTGAACTACGTTATTTCTCGTGTATGATTTTTGCTATTAGGTAATTTTCAATTTTCCTTAACTTTGCAATACTCACCTTCATTTTTCAGAAAAAACGAAACTTTGAATGATGGAAAGTATTCTGTAACTTTCCTCCAGTTTTCCTGTTCCGTGGTGAGTGTAGCCTATCAACTGATTGCAGCACGGAAAAATATGGAACAAGGTCAATGAATTTAGGGAAGCCTTATATTATTGAAGAGCTAGCTCATCGTGATAAGAGGGAAAATATTGCTGAAGATAAGAAAAAGGATAGTTTCGTTGCACACATTTTTGCAAACCTACGTCTTCGTTATTCTTAAGAGATGTAATTAAAAAGTTCGACTTTGACTTACAGCCTTGGGTTCGTTCTTTCGACCTGAATTTTACAAGCTTTCTTCACGAACAAAATGTTAGGCTAACCCCTAGAGGTCTCAGCCTACTTGACGATCAATAATTCGTTTTTCTAATTGTTATCTTTGTGGATTTTTCTTTGCGGCGACTTGACGTGTCCGTCACCTCAAGTTATCTGTTCAGAACGACAAAGATGCTTTGCTAACCGAAAAATGCCTGTTAGGGAGGTTAATGCACACAGCAAACGCATCAGGCACGGAGTAAACTCTTAATGCATGGAGCTAACGCAAGGGGAGGGAGCGGGGGAACAGTGGTACCAGAGGCCGCAGGGGAAGGGGGAACCTGCTAAGACCGGCGTTTGTTATGCCTGGGTGCAGCTAGTAAATATTACTTCTTCTTCAGACCCTCTGCACCAGGGCCGGCTGGCTAAACGAATCACGACGCCACTCTGTTGTGACGTCATAACGAGTTATCCAATAACGAATCAGAACAACGGCCGTTTGGTCATCTGATTGGACTATTCCAGTCACGTATGCGTCACGGCGCAAAGCTGTCCCGCGTCGTGTTGAACTTTTCTCACAGGAGCGACTGATTGATTTTACGCTCCCCCCTACCACTACCAGAAAGAAAGAAAAAACAGACGTTTTTAACACCTCCGAACTGATACCTTTTCACCCATAAAACGGAAGAGGTTGGGGATGGCGTAAAAATTATCAAAATACTGCATGCACAGTCAATAACAACAGTTTATTCTCTAACTTTTCCTTTCAGGACTCTCGTAAGCAACTATCTGTTTGTCATTTTTCCTTTTCCTTATAGCCAGCAAAGGGAAAGGGAGAATGACAATGTCAACATTTGTTGTTGCCTGAACTTCGCACTAAAAAAGTCCAAATCCAAAAAAAAATTAGGCAAAAAACAAGTATTAACAAAATCTGTGGCCTCATCACGCCCTTTCCAGCCTCGTTCGGAAGGGTGTATTGCCCTTCCAATTCCTCTCTTATAGCTAGCTACAGTCCTGCCCTTTCCTGATTGTTAGAATAATAAATCTAGCAACTGCAACCTTTTTTTGTAGGTAACTCTCGAGAAAGGTCAGAAAGGCCAACAAAAGAAATACTGGATAAAATCCACTTCAGCGAAATAACGAATTTTAAATAGCGTGTGTTTTTTTTTCACATTTTATATCTATACCTAATAAGTATAAATTGACACTGATACAAGCGGAAAAAAAAGAAAAAGAAATAAGATTGGAATATCCGTTCTAATAATGTCTACGTCAACCCCACGGTTTGAAAAAAAAATAAAAAATAAATAAAACAAAATTGACGCCTTGCGTAGGAGCTCGGCTTCATGGTTTAGGCTGGGCGAGCGTCAAATATGCCGCCCTTGCCTAGCGATCTCCTAGCTGTTACTTCTTCAAATAAGTTCTTGTGATATCTTTTACCAGGAGTACGTAAAGTTCCGTAGAAAAGAAAAGTAATGAACTTTAACTAATTCAGTGGACTCTAGCGGGTCATGGGATAATCTCGATCTTTAAAACTATCCTATGGAACATAAGAATTTGATTTTCGCCTAGAATCGAACAAGCATCGGAACATTTGTTGTTGCTTGAACTTCACACTAAAAAAATTCCAAATTAAAAAAAAAATAGAGGAAAGAATTAAGTATTAACAAAATCTGTGGCCTCATCACACCCTCTTCAGCCTCGTTCGGTAGGGTTGCCCTACGATGCATTTTTGTAGGGCAAATATTCGACGAGTTGGGCGCTGTTCTCGTTGTACCCTTCGGCAGAGATTGCTTTGCATAAGTGTGACGCGCTCTCAGCCAAAGCCAT
>JAHWFP010172490.1:0-46384 GCA_023313725.1 Lithobius niger
CTAGATGTTGTCAGATTTCGTCTGCTTTCAATCGGTGATAGTGCCACTTTAAATAAAAGAAAGTAAAGAAAAAATTCCTCAACAAATTGATTTTGAGAAATGTGATCCCCAAAGAAACTTGAAAAGTAAATTCTATATTCTCTTCTTTTGTGTTTTGCACAACTGTATAGTTAATGTGGGTAAAGTTTCAGTCTTCACCACGTGCCCTCTTTCTAATAGGTTCGGTGATTAGTGGGTGAACTCCGCAATGATCATTTCGACACCGCACTGCACAGTGAACACTGGTTGTACGCAACTCTCCGTAAATAATTTTTATCTGGGTTTAAATAATTGTTTAGGTAATTGCGCATTTGGCCATGCAGCATACAAAATACATGCATCCAACGCATTGGATTTGAAATGTAGCACAGTGGGACTTTAATCACATCCCTTTTGGTTTATTATCCCAAACTGCATGGTAACTGGTTACGTGTGGAAGTTTGCTGGTTTTCAGCCAGGTTTGGATTTTTTAATTCCCTTAGATATGAAAGAACTAGAATCATATGGGAATTCATATGAGAAAAAAAAGTTTCTTGTTCAGAGTATAAATGATGACAGTGGAATTTTCTTTTTAAATTTAGATTTTGGATACGGAAAATGTTGTCGATACAACTTTGTTGATCCACTTCTTTGGTCCTAAAGGACGGGGCTACCTATGCTATGACGACCTACACAGGTAAAGTACATAAATCTCGTAAGTAAACTTGATCCCAAGGGAGAGTACTCTTGTACTTCTGCACACCTGAAGCATAAATATACAGAATGTGCTTCTGGTGTGATTTTTTATTACATTTCTCAACACTGGCTTTAAACTTCACCCGAACAAGAATAAGCCAGTTAACCTAACCCCAAAAGCACACACTATATTGCCACTGGGCGAATACAGTGGCAACTGATTGACATTTTCACAAAAAAACACTACATAAAACAACAGAGAACCAGGCCAGGGAACGCAGGTTCACTCTAGCCAGGTGCGAGAAGCAAGTAAGGTTATATACTACATTCCGTACATGAGAGGTGCGACAAGGTTTACGTTGGAGAGATATTCAGAAAAGGCAGGTCAGGGTCCGAGAGCATGTGGGGGCCATTTGTAAAGAGACTAAGCTCAATGGCATCTCGGGACACCGCACGAAAACGAAGAACTCCATTGCTTGGGAGAAGACTTCTGTGTGTTTGTCCCTCAATGTTAAACAGGAATCGCACCTGCGTGCATTCGAGTCCCTGGCCACTTGGAAGTTCAACCAGCAATAACTTTCCCTCATGAACCTTCAGGGAGCGTCGTATGACACCATTGATGTTACAGTGACAACGGAGCTAGCTTCCAAGTTTGATGGAAGGTGAGGTCGATGGAAAAGCGATATACAGATCAGTGGTCCCCCATCTCCTACAATGCGTGATCCAAATTTATGATGACAGCGATGTAACGACTTCCGAGTTTTCTGCGTATTTGTGGCTTCTGAGGAAGATCAACAGACTCTAAATTTCACCGAAAATTTAAGGGGAACTGCGTTAGAATTCTTCGTTTGTGGTATAGTGTAGTGTTTTAATCCCTTTAGTCATTGGCTTACACTGTTTATTTAATGTTCTATGCCCAAACCTTAAACTTGAAGCTTTCTTAGTTCCCCTCCAGGTGGCGTACCTGCGCAAATCCAAGAAGGCATTGTCACCACAAATCACCACAAATCTCATCTCCAATTTCAAACCTTTAGAGAATGTTTCGCTCGAGTTAGAAGTGCGCTCACATGAGAAAACCCCCAGTTTATCACTTCTTATGTGAGCATGCCGCATGCAGACAATGTCTGACGTGTGAATTTCAGTTAAACCATGCGAAGTTGATCCACAGCACACCAATGCAGAAATTACAAGTTTTGGGAAAAATTACGCAAATCCGACCAAAAACTGTCACAGCCGCAATGCTCCATTTCTTTGGATTCATATTGTAGCTCACTTGACCGTAGGTTAGCTTCAGCAGAATTCGATGTTGAACCCAATAAGGTTAGTTACCCAAGGACCCCAATTTAAATGCTAAAATCTGTAGTAACCCCCCACCATCGGTCACTGTCAATGGAGCTTGCCCATTGAGTTTATGAACTTCGTAACAAGCACAATAGTATTAATTGGTTAAGTATCTGAAATAACTTTACTGTGCTGGAAAAAGTAACCTTTAGTTAGTCAAGTTGCACCAGCTCTTTCGTACCCTCTTCACCGATATGATTTCTGCCATTGCTTTACCTTGAATTTGCACCCTCGCCCCCAACCCCCATAAAAATATTAATGTTTTCATCGTAAAAATCCGGTGCGTATGTGATGCAGCCTTGTATCAAAGAATAGTTCTACTAAATTTCATTTGATTCCCTTCACGCGTTTGGCTGTAATTGTGGCACAAACAAGCAGACAGACAAATAGAGGAAAGTGTCAAAATGATGAGTTAAACGGCACCTCGTTCTTTTCGCCCACTTGGTCATTATTTCTTGTGCACAAGAAGTGAAGAAATGGTAAAAGGGAAGATTTGGCATTCTTTATTGTATTTTACATTTTACTTCTACCGTTTCCTGCTCTTGTTTGTCTTTGTTTGCGTTGCATTTACCAGTGTAATATTTACGGCCACTTTTATTTGTGTGTTTAACAAATTTATTATGACTAGCTGGGCGGCTGGAAAATTTACGATGTGCGAAAGTGAATGAAACTGACTTGTTTATCTCTAATAAAATCCAGAAAAAAATTTTCTTTGCCATGGTTTAGAAGGAAGGAGGGTCGAGACACTTATTTACCCCAAAAAAAAAAAAAATTCAGTAGGAAAAAATGGAGTTGTTTCTTGTGGAATGCCAGGCAGCAGACATGACGCACAGGTGAACGAGAATGGGCAAAAAGATTTGGTCCACTCCATAAATTTGTTCAGGCTGATTGGGCATCTTTGGTAAAATTAATGGCGTGAAAACTTCACACCTCCAGGTTCCCACCGTGATGGTGGTAGGCAAGATGGGCAAGTGGCCAACTACTGATAGCCTAAGTTGTTGGCGGCCTTGAAAAAATGTCGGTCAGATTTTGTCGTACTTGGACATTGAGAGCAACTTGAAAGGACACTTTTGTTACTAAAAAAAATACCTTTATTTCTGAGATGATTTAATAAATCAAGAAACACTAATATTTGCTGGTAATTGTGTTTCCTCAACTGCACAGTTTTTCTTTTATGGCAGTTTGTTGGTTTGTATAATGAACTGCAGTTTGCATTGGATAGTGGTTTTTTTTTTGTTTTGTTATTTTTCTGGCAAGTTTCAGAAGCAGTTCAGGAGATACTAAATAGGATTTCTGACGTAGAATAATTTTCATATTAAACATATGCACTGATAAAAGTAAATACCTTTATTAAACTTTATCCGGATATGCCGGATATATTAAGCACCGTTCTGAATTCCCCCAATAGTTTTGTATTGCATAATGATTATCAATTTCTGGGGTGAAGTAGCCTACGTCCCGATTATCTTCTTTGTTGGTGGTGTATTGACGAAAATTAAAGGAACTACTTTGTAAATGTAGCCCAAGTTTAAATAGTTGAATTTCAAAATAGTTGCGTAACATGATGAAACCTTGTCATCAGCAAATAGTACTACAAAAAATATACCCTTTCACTTAATTTTATCGTTTTTGCCATTCCATCGTGTCATTTTAGTTTTCCAAGCAACCATGAATTAATAAATTAAATTAATGAATAGATTACGAGTTATGGTTTGCCTAGGGCCATAGTTAGCAAGGGGTTGGGGTGGGGGAGAGGGGGTTGGGGTGGGCAAATTGCCCCCCCCCCCCCAAAAAAAAAAAAAAGGCGGATGGGATGTAGTTACACCCATGAAAGGTGTCATTTGGTAAAATTTACACATCCGGGGGTTCATGGTGGAGGGGTGCCTGTGTGGGGTGACATTTTGTGGGGTCCAACTACAAAAAAAAACATCTCACGTCATGTACAATTGAAATATAATTTGGTAGAATCTATAAACCAAGAATGGGGGAAATGACATCATAAGGATTGGGGGGGGGGGGGGGTTGGGGGGTTTTTTTGGACGGGGTCACATGGGGTGGGCCAGCCCGTGGGGTCACTAAGCATCACATATAATTTACGTAAATTTGGTAGAATTTACACCTCCTTATGGGACAAGGCCTTGGGTGGGTGGGGATCTGTGGGAGGTGTTGACCCTGCATGGTGAAGCAACGTTGCATGGGGTCCTGTGAGATGAGGTCACGTGGGGTTTAAAAAAGGCCCGTATACCCACACATATATAATTTAATAGAAATTCTGTCCCGGACTTCTGGTGGTCCCGTGGGGTGAGGACCTCTGGGACGGAAGGGGGTGGGGGGGGGGTGTGACTAACTGTGGGTGGGCGTTGGAGATCCGGCACATGTAGTCACCAAACATCACATAGTTTCCAAACAACTTCGTAGAATTTACACATCCCGATGGTGCGAGGTCACATGGAGAGGGGGCGTATGGTGAGGTACTTTGGGAGGTTCCATGGAGGGGGGGGGGGGTGATGTGTCTGAGGTGGGGGGTGAATGACCCGTGGCGTGGTATGAGGGTTTGGTGTCATTCCCAGTCGTGTCCACATGTGTGTCTCTCTATGTAGTGCTTACTGTATTTACGTACTCTTACAACTCTCCCGTCCCCACACTATGGTGTAGCCCCATTAGGTAGGATTTTAGTGAATCAATAAAAGTTTCTTAACATTAGCTAAAGCATAATTATTTTATTTGTGTAGGTTTATGGAGAACCTTCAGTCGGAAGTGCTGGAGTTGGAGTTTAATGAATTTTCTCGTGGCCAGCCTTCTATATCAGAAGTGGATTTTGCCAAGATTCTTCTGCGTTACACACTATTGCATGCGGATGACTACGACGCGTACATCGACAGGCTGGTCAGTAGGATACCCCTGCAAAAGGTATAAGTCTTGACAACATATTAAAGTATTATTTTCAGTAATGAGTGTAGCGAAATTCAGAGTGATTTTCATTTACTGATAATTACACCGAAAGCAATTAAGTTGCGAGGTAGCGCTCCCTCCTCGCTACGATGGCTGTCCCTGGTGGTGCGAGCTCCAGACAGTGTCTTCTCTCGAGGCAGCGGTCAGTGAGGACACGCAATGTGTGCGAGCTCCCATGTGCCGTCTTAGTCATGTAACTGGTGATAAATGTGTGCAATAAACCTTATTGGTTTGAGAACTAGTGTCGAGCTCTGTTATCCGTGGCGAGTGACCCCAGAGGGAAGGGGGGGGGGGGGTTCCGAAACTCAATGTAATACATTGTCACTGTGTCAAATAGAAAGGCTGACTAATTTTGTTTGCTTAGCTGGAAATTATAAATCTATAGGAATAATTTCCTGAGGTTACTTGTATGCTAGCATCAACCAATCCGGTCAGACAATGCGGTTAGCTAATACTTCATGAATTCATAATAAAATACCTACTTACAAAACATTTCAGTATAAATTAATGTTTAGGTACGACTTGCAAAATATATAGCCGCCCATTTCCTACAGCGAATCATTGCGCCTTTGGATAAAGAGAAATACAGTAGAAAAATGAGTGGAGAAAAACGTTGGTGACATTAGAATTTAACAAAGTCCCGAAGATTACTGGTCGCATCTGATCAAAATTCTTTGTCCGATTCTTTTTACTGTCAGTGTTTAGCCTTTGCTAAAAAATACATGCACTACGCAATGGTACATATTGCAGTGTACCTTGCGTAAAATGCCAGTACTTTTATCACACTCAAAACACATTGCAATCCGAAATCGAATATAGGTTGCATGAAAAGCCTCTTGCACACAGCAAAATTCCTGCTGAGTAAAAATTAAACCACGAACATAACAGATGTAAGTTTAGTCCTTAACATGGAATGCTCGATGAACCTTCGTAACAACCCCCCGATGCACCTTCCTATTCCTTTAGAAATAGACATACAATCCAATGATATTAAGCTAAAAGACGGGAAAGCCAAAGGCTCACAAGAAATAACTAAATACAGGTGCAAACCAAAGACCGAGGTCCGAGGTCCTACCGCTAAGCCATACTGACACGGCCGTGTCAGTATGGCTTAGCGGTAGGACCTCGTTCTTTGGTTTCAAAGGTCCTGCATTTGATTCCCCACTCAGGCAGTCTGACATACAAATCCAAACGGCAACGTAAATAGGTTTGCATCTGTATTTAGATATTAAGCTAAGATGGTAGTTCGAAAGGGCGGCTTAATCAGAAAAATGTTAAAGCCAGCTTTAGTTTACAACCAACCCCAGATAAGGACTTCCTGCACATACAGGGTGGTCCACAAAAAACTGACGACCCAACATTTTCTAAGTCCCACTTTTCTAGTTAGCACCCCTCTGAACCAGGAGGGGACTGAAATCAAATCTAATGAAACGGGAAGATTTCTGTCCTCTCCTTGTTCTGAGGGGTGCTAACTAGTAATGTTGGGTCGTCAGTTTTTTGTGAACCACCCTGTATACATTACGTATATCTTGATCACATACAATTTATCCGATTGACACTCTCTTTTTGCCTGTGCCTTTACCATACGTCCCCTTTCCCTAATTGGGCTAGTTCACAAAGGAACAGATAGCGTCCGAATCTAGGAGGTGGTGGGACATGGTACCATTCATTAAGCCAATTGCATAGCCCTGTTTTTGCCCCAACATTTTTGCTGGCCTTATCCTAAAGCACTCACTGTATAATGCAAAATTGCATATTGATTTCTTCTTGTAGGGTATTACTTTTGAAGAGTTTAAGAATTTCTGCCAGTTTCTGAACAACCTGGACGACTTTGCAATTGCCATGCGCATGTATACGTTTGCAGATCAACCTATCTCTCAAGGTAAACAAGAAATAAACTTAACTAACTTATGTCAACCTGAAGCAAATTGTTTGTAACACGTCACTGTAGATTGTGTAACATAGTTTGATGGCAGATTGGCTCTATATCCTTAAATCCATTTGAACCACAGTCGCTAATTGTTATTAGTTCATCCATTTTTAACGTAGCAAGAGAAAGGTTCTTCATAATATTGTACACACACCCCTCCTTCCGTTCACATCACAAAAGTAAGTACGAATAACTCGGTTTCATAATAATAATAATAATAATAATAATAATTACCACAACGTGGAAGGGTAACCGAAAGGGGGGGGGGGGGGGGTCGACTCAAAAGCACTGTTCCTGCATAAAATTTGACAAAGATCTACCACTGGAGTGGCTATACTCGGCGCTTCAAAAATATGTCAAGGTGCTCCTTCCGGAGGAGTCGGTGAAACCCGGATAGGGTAGCAGAACCGAGAGTATCCTTGCTAAGGCTGTTCCAGATTGGGACCACCCGGACGGAGAAAAATTTCCGACGACAATCTAAATGTGTAATGGGGAAAGCCAGTTTCCAATCATCTCCACGGGTCTGCATCAAGGGCGGCGCAGGATCAAAAAAAGGAAGGTCAACCTTGATGAGGTCCCTATGGATCTTGTAAACCAATATGAGGTCGAACCTCATTATACGGAGTTCCAGCAGCTCCAGGCCTGTTTTTTTCAGGCGCTCGCTATACTCCAGGTTCCTAAATCCAGAGAGGCTTTTTGTTAACCTGCGCTGAGTTTTCTCGATGAGATCAATGTCTTCGATCAAGAAAGGGGACCCAGACTGGGGTTGCGTATTCAACAATAGGGTGCACGAAAACTTGAATGCCCAAACCTTAGTTTGAACATCATTAGATATAAAACAGCGATGCACAATGACTGACCTAGAATAGGCAGAGGCGCAGATTTTCCTACAATAGAGGGATGCTTTAAGATTGCCAGAAAACCAAATTCCAAGATTGCACACTTCAGAAGATGAAGGAAGGGGTATCTGGTCAAGAAAATACTGACAGCATTTATTATGATTTCCAACATGAAACGTACAACACTTCGAGCCAAAGGTGGGAGTTGCCATGTCAGGGACCATTCCACAACATGAAGGATCTGCGATTCAAGGACAGGGGAGCATGACGGTGAGAGCAATTCAGTTCCAATCTTCAGATCATTCGCGAAATTAAACCCAAAACAATCGCCAGCTGGAAACTGAAGGTCGTTGATGTAAATTAAGAAAGGTAGGGGCCCCAAAACAGATCCTGGAGGAACACCACGTGGTACCTGTACCCAGGAAGAACCTGCATTTTCAACAAGGACCCTCTTGCGGTTCGCCAAAAATGCAGCAAGCCTCGACTTAAGACCTCCAGCAATACTACAGCCACTCATCTTAAAAAGCAGCTTTCGATGTACAACCGATTCAAAGGCCTTTTTTAAATCAAAATATATGGTGTCGGAAGGAACTCCCACATCAAGGGCACTGGTCCACCTGCGAGTAATTGATGGGTAGATGATCTGGATTGGAGAAAACCGAACTGGTCCTGAGTAATAACACTGTACCTTTCGAAGAATGAAATCATTATGTCCCTTAACGTGGATTCCATGACCTTGCATGCAACACATGTCAGAGCTATGGGCCTGTAGTTAAGAGGGTCAGAAGACGAGCCCTTCTTAAAAACAGGAATGATGTTTGCTGAGCACCAAGCCTCTGGCAGTCTTCCCGAGATGCAGAAACACGAAAAAAACTTGGAGAGGGGAACGCAAATCTCCCCCGCCAATTCCTGGAACAGGAAGGCAGAGAACCCATCAGGACTGCAAGATTTACCTTGTTTAAGTTTTTTTTAAGCCTGAAAGACCAAATTCACAGTGACAAGGATTGATTGGATTTCCATCATTGAGAATAATGTTTGAGGCAGAAGTGTTGCGGTGGAGCTGTGCCTTTCCTTGGCAATCAGTAATGAAGGAAGGTCCGGATTTACTGTAAGAGGTTGCAACGTACGTATTTTAAAGTTTAATTTCCGATAAAGTTTAAATAAAGACGCCTGGTTGCCTTCGTGTATTGCAGTCGTCTCCTGGTACTTGTGCCATGCTTCAATGGAGTCAGAATAGTTTTTGCACGCATCGCAATAGGCAGTACCGTAAATCGTGAATTAAAAGTCCAATTGAAGCCCACCCCCTAAAATGCTGTAAAGTAAAAATCATGAAATAGTGGAGTTAAAGCCCATCCCTCAAATTGTCGTTTCTAGTAGCCTTGAAATATGTCGTTTCAAGTTACCTTGAAATATACATTACCGTTTTTATAGCATTCTCCTTCTTAAAATGCTGTTCTATCTAGAGAATTAAAATCGAAGATGTCCTTCCGGTTCGCTACCTACTGTGCCGGATTTTGCGCAGCCTCCATCATATAAAAGCTGAATCGGAGCGGTAAGCTCACCTTTTCTACTCTACGCCACCAAGCTGTTCACTTCGTTCCCGCTACGTGCCATCCGCTGCTCCTACCCCATCCTTCGGTAACGCCGTACTTATGCCTCGCGCTAAAGGGACGCCAAGGGATGGTTCCTCATCCTGCACTCCTCGTACCGCATCCCCTCCGGTCCCACCGGTTGCGGATAACGTTGAAATTCTCGAACTTACTGCGGATCAGGATTCTTTGGAGTAGTCACGTCCGCCACCCAATCCTCTTTTTTCCGAGCCGACCATCCCTGTACCTTGTAATACTGCAGCTACATCCCTGATCCCCTGCAGTCAGTACGGGTCCTGCGTTCTCTTGCCGACGAACTCTCTCGTACCAAGGAACGATATGCTTGCCTAAAGCTTCAGCTTAAACCACGGAAAAGTTGCGGCCAGGTTGGCCTCCTCTGTGGGACTGCAACTCGCTCCTCTGAATTTGTCCTCACATTCATCCCGTCCTTCGGTAACTGGACGTTCTGCCACTCAGCGAACCAGTGAGCCACTCACTCCGTCCCAAGTCCATGCTCTCATGGACTCCTCACTTCAAACTTTCAAACGAAAAGCACCAGTCTCCGATTATACGCACTATGTGAAAGGCTCTACACCGATCCTCCTCCTGATGACACCCGCCAACTTAAGTTTCTCATCAATCAAGTCTTTCAGAAGAGCTGCTTTGCCACCTACCATGCTATGAATTGGTTTACGCGTGCCCTCTTCAACTCCACGCTCCTTCTGCGAAAAATTGCCCTAAACACGGCACCTAATCGCCATGATTCCACTCACCATCTCCTCCGGAACCAGCCCATTCACGAGTCCGAATCCCTGTTCCGCGTATTGATCCCTAAAGTGGCCCTTCACCTCGATATCTCTTGCCAGCCTCGCTGTATCAAGAATCGCCAGAATCGCCGACAACGGTCCACCCCGTCCTCCAAAATGGATCAACCTAAGGACGATTGGAAGGCCACGAAAGCACCTGACCCTGCTCCGCCTCCACGTTCCGCATCGCCCTTTCCATCCCGTTCCCAGGGACGCGGACGCAGACGTGGTTGTTGCCCATCCACTAATGACAGATGCCAACGTTCCTCCTCCCGTTCTCGCAACAGGGGACATGACAACTATCGACATTCCGTCTCCCCCACAAGAAGTAGGGTGACATCTTCGGTTTTTTGCCAAACTTGGCAAAAGATAATCTCCGATTCAGTGATCCTTTCAATTATTTTACATGGCTTCAAACCAAAGTTTGTAAACAAACCCTCTGTGCAAGACCCACTCTGGGAGCTTAGAAGCACCAGCTCCCGTTCCACTCACGACAGAAATAACGTCCCTTCGTCGCAAACAGGCCATTCGTGCAGTGCTACCACCGTTCACTCAGGGCTTTTACAGCAGCATCTTTCTGTGCAACAAGTAATCAGGCGGTACGCGTCTGATTTTCGACCTAAAACCACTGAACCAGTTCGTCCTCAATCCGCACTTTTAAATGGAAACGGTCTCTTCCATACGAGATTCGTTACAACCCAACGATTGGACAGTGCCTTTAGACCTTGCAGACGCATACCTTCACATTCCGCATCATGCGTCTGTCCGCCACCTCGTCTTTTTTCTACTAGACGGTACGGTGTTCGAATTCCTCTGCCTCCCCTTCGGACTGAACGCCACCCCACGAATCTTCACCATGGTTCTACGTCCCGTCCTCGCCTATCTTCATCAACAAGACATCCGCATACGTGCCTGTCTCGACGACTGTCTTCTACCTCATCCCAGCCCTACAACACCCTCCAACAATTTGCACGACGTTGTGTCTCTTTTTCGTCACCTAGGTCTGGGGAAAAATTTTTCGAAGTCCCGCCTTCAACCCGCCCAATCTTTCGTGTTCCTAGGAGTATTCTTCGACCTCAAGAAAGTAACAGTCATGCTATTCCTGGAACGCATAGAAGGTTACCTACGTTCCACTGATGCCTTCGTCCGCATGCCTCTCCACACGTTCCAAGATCTCGCATCCACCATCAGAACCATCGACTCCTTCGCAGACCTCGTTCCTTACGGCCATCCACCACTACCGTTCCAGCCTTTGGGGCAATACTCAACTTGCGCTAACTCTGCCGTCCCAGCCTCTCAGTCCTCCTTTCCCACGGAAACCTTCAGATGGTGGACGGACGTGCTCAACCTGACAGTCACGGTTCCTCTTCACGAGTCTCTCCCACAAGTACATCTTTTCACGGATGCATCCCAAACAGGTTGGGGAGCTCACATCGACAACCTAACAGTCTCCGGCATTTGGTAACTGGGACGACATTCCACATCAATCATCTAGAACTATTGGCAGTCCTTCTCGGTCTTCGCCATTTTCAAGACCATTTAGCAGGACGGACAGTACAATTCCACACAGACAACACGACTGCTGTCGCCTACCTGCGGAAGGTGGACGGGACATGCTCTCTGTCCCTCCATCACGTCACCTCTCAAATCTTTCAACTATGCATTCAACTCCATGTCTGCCTCCTTCCACTTCACATCCCAGGGTCACTGAATGTAAATGCCGATTCCCTCTCTCGCCGAGGTCCGCTGACCAGCGAATGGACGTTACATTCAACCATTTGTTCCGTCCTGTTCCATCTTTGGGATCGCCCAATGATCGATCTCTTCGCCACGAGGTAAAATGCCAGACTTCCCCTATTCTTCAGCCCCTTCCCGGATCCTCGTGCCTGGGCAGTAGATGCATTAACACTGAATTGGGATCACCTTTACGCATATGCTTTCCCTCCTCCTCGCCTTCTCCCTCTTGTTCTACGCAAAATTGCCAACTCACATGGACGATTCCTTTTAGTAGCATCGAATTGGCCGGTGGCAGCCTGGTTTCCACTTCTACTCAGCCTCCTCATCGACTCTCCTCGCCGCCTACCGAGCCGTCCAGACCTGCTGTCCCAACGCAGAGGAACGGTCCTCCACCCGAACCACCAAGCACTACAACTTCACGGGTGGCTACTATCATCCAGCTCCTCCAAGCATCTGGCATTCTTGAGGGCGAGGATGGACTGAGAGCTGGCCATCGTCCTTACAGCTCTCATGGCCCCACCCCATGAACCCATGTTCTTTTAAGACTCGGTCACCTTACAAGAAAAGCAGTATTCCTCGTAGCGCTGGTAGCCTGCCTCCGCTGCAGCGAATTACAGGCCCTCTCTGCCACGGAAAGAGACTGTTTTTTCCTGCCTGACTACGCTAGCATAACACTGACTCCACGAGCATCATTCCGTGCTAAAACTCAAAACTCGATGAAAGGACTCATCCCTTCATCATTCCGTCCCTATCCACCATCCTAGGGGACGAAAAGGAACGGACCCTTTGCCCTGTCCGGGTGATTCGATTTTACCTAAAGGCAACCAAGCCCATCCACCGAGGACGCTCCCAACTTTTCCTCCCTTTTTATAATAAGGTCGGTACCACTTCAACCCGTATAATCGCCACCCGGCTTACAAGTGTCATCGGCCAAGCCTATGAAGCACTTGACATAAACTGTGTCTCTGAAGGCATCAGAGTAACAGCCCACAAACTTCGTGCAATTTCCACATCCTGGCCTCATTACAGCAACATCCCCGTCCCTGAAATAATGGAAGCCGCCTCCTGGAGACATCCCACGGTCTTCACGTCCCATATCCTTCTGGAAATGTCCCATCAAGCCGAGGTACTTTACTGTATCGGGCCATTTGTTGCTTCCCGACGTATACTTTAACCCCTTTTACACACTGACTTTTCTGTGTAGGGAACCAGTCGCTACTTGCGGGAACTTGAGTCAAATGGCACCCGCCGCCTTGACAAAGTCTATGGGATTGCTATAAAAAAGGTAATGTATATTTTCAAGGCAACTAGAAACTCCAAAATACCAGTATTACCTGGTTGAGTTTGGTTTCTATTGCCTGTTGAAAATATATATTACCTTGGGCCTGCCCTCCTCCCCTCTTGTCGCCATTTGGGCACAATAGAGGTCTGAAAAGGTGAGCTTACCGCTCCGCTTTTATATGATGGAGGCTGCGCAGAAACCTGCGCAGTAGGTAGCGAACCGGAAGGACATCTTCGATTTTAATTCTCTAGATAGAACAGCATTTTGAGAAGGAGAATGCTATAAAAAAGGTAATGTCTATTTTCAATAGGCAGTAGAAACCAAAATCAACCAGGTAATACTGGTATTTTGGAATTTTTCTACGAAAAATTACCTAAAAGTTATATGATGTGAATAACGATAGTACTGCTTGCTATGTTTACTGGCCCCTTCTCCCTCCCAGTAGTAGTAGTGGACTCTTCCTTTAGCTCCTAGCACCTGCACAAGGCCTGGGCATGTCTCACTAAGCCTCCTCCCTTCTTCAGCAATTAAAAGGATGAAAAATTGGTCTTTCAGAGATCGTTCAAAAGCTTCGAATTTCTGTAATAGATGTCCAGAAAGGTTAAAAAATTGTTAATGCTTGACAAGCCCACCCCACTAGTTTTGCAAAATTAACTGGATAAGCCCATGGGCGTTTAATCCACGATTTACGGTAACGGTATCAGGGCTCCTACCAGGCTTAGGCCGATGCCAACAGCGAAGCTTGAGTCTACCGAGCCGCGCAATGTGACGCGGTAAAACACCATCCCGTTTGGTATGTGGTGGGGGGGGGGGGGGGGGTCACGACTCGGCTCTATGTGACCAGCTAGAACCTGGTGAAAACATGACCAAGCAAGGTCAATGGATGAATGAACATGAACATCAAATATAAGTGCATCCCAATCTAACCGAATTCAGATGCGTATGTTTACGGTATTCGAGGGTTCGCCACTGCTTAGGGCACGTGATGGCATCTCGTTGCACTCGAATCAAACGTGCGTGCTAGATGACAGCCGCTGTCCGGAGTCGCGATTCACTTCTACGTGTGTTAAGTGATGTAAAAACTGATTTCGCGCTTTAGCGTCCCCTAAATGCTGTCTAAATCTTACGTAAGTTGTGTCATGCCAAACACTCTCGGATCCTCCAAATTTAACCATAAAAAGTAATGATATCAGAGCCCCAGGGCTGCCACCAAGTTTGTGGTTCGAACCGAGATCCCCCAAGTTTTACTGACAACCACCAAAGTGTTAAGATTGAGTGATCAGGGTTGGGACAAGAAACTTCTGATATCACTCCTATGTATTGCAAAAACTTGGTGGCCCCTTTACCCGGGGTTTTGGTGTGATACAACACTACACTTAAAAAAAATTGTGTCCTCAAAATGCCTTCTAAATCTTGCGTAAGTTATTTTATTCTTGTCGTGTCTAGGTACCCTTCTAAGTGCATTTTTTACAGTTCCTGTGTCTCATAGTCGAAACCTACTCCATTATCAAAACTTGATGCCATAGTTTTTACCGCTAGCAGCACAGGTCTCGAATAAGGATGGTCATGTTAAGAATTCCACGTTCTTCGTTATCAGAAAAGGGCAAAAACTTCATCAGCACCCAGACCTGCATATAACCTAAACCAAGTGCAAACCAAGGTTCATTATCAACCTAAAGAATAGAACAACCATTTTCCTACAGCAAATACCAACACTTTTGCAAATGCAGAACGTGAGAGAAACGCAAACTAAAGAAAGCATTTGACATTAGATTGAACAAAATCCTGAAAATAACTGATAAAAATTCCTCATACTTTTCATGGTCCATGTTTATCGTTTGCTTCTGTAAGTGTTTATCCAACGGCTAGACGAACCTATGTTAACCAAATGTTCTTCAGTAACAAAGTTAGAGAGCTTTACTCCCTCCCACACTCCATAATTAAGACACATGTATTCTACTAGGTTATATACCGGGCGTACCAAAAGTCAGGGGTCACCCTGGTGACCCATAACTTTTGGGACGGCCCGGTATATTGAATAGAATGTATCTAATGTGACACCCAGTTTGTGAAAACGTTGCATTTTTTTATTTTCGAAGCTGCTGCTGTGTCTCTTCCTCAACAATATGATGACAATGAAGGTCATGGTGATATCTTTTGACAGATCCTGGAAGCATGATAGCAATATGACTGTAATGCCCTTTGGTGCAGGTTAGCTGCAGTGTGTAGACTGCGTCAATGACAAATCAGATTTTTTGTGTTGGTGCTAATAATGCAGCCAAACGACTCCAAGTCACAATAGCCCAGCGACACCAATAATAAACTTATCTTACACCGCATAAACCAAGGCCACTTGCTGATGTTAAACATGCCACCTACATAAAAACGAAACGCAGCAAACGAAACTTAATTACCATCGATGCAGCCTACTTCGCACAACACCGAGATACTGCAATCAACCTGCAACAGAAGACATACTGTTTGTCACCAAGGCCCCATCTTCACCATCTTGTTACGGAAGAAGTGTAGCAGCAGTTTTAAAAATTCCAAAATACATTACTGTCACAGATTGACTGACAGATCAACATCAATCTATTTAATAAAGCCATCACGATTACATCCGCTTAAGGCGTGTTATCTGTAATTCAGAAATTTTTTTTTGTTTCAATTTTTTTTCTTACGTTTACTATACAGGAGCAATTTTTATGTGCTTTACGCATAGTGTGCTTAGCACATGGAATTGTGCTAGTCACCCAGAAATGTAATTCAGCTTCAGTACAAAGGAATTTGAGAAAGGTTACATACATTTCTTGCAAATTTTAAGGCATATGTCTTGCTCAACCCTGTTAGCTCATGCTGGGATCCTAGTAACTCAACTGCAGGACTTTATTCCGACCCCCATGAAGGATTACAGAGAAGGAATCAACTGCCGACTGCATTGTTAGCAGTCTACCTGACATTAAAGAATTCATGCTGAAAGGGTGTGAAAGAAGACATACAGGCTGCAGAATCATGGATTTGACTTTACTGTTTTCTTGTTACAGAGGAATTTCATCGTGCTGTTAAAATCTGTATGGGACGTGACTTGAGTGATCACTTGGTTCATACTGTATTTCAAATATTTGATGAAGACGGAGATGGTCAACTTAGCTACAAAGAGTTTATCGCAATCATGAGGGATCGTATTCACAGAGGAATTAAGGTAATATCCAAAGTAAATCAGGCTGCAGAAATAAGCTAGTATTTATCAATAAATGAAAACTGCGTATATTGCTTGTATTTTAACAATCCTTAGAAAACGCCGTAACTGGTATTTGGTATGTTTTAAAAAACTGCATGCAAACTGCTTTGGCTCAGCTAGGGTTAGAGTTAAGTTCGTAAGTCTGCATTGGGGATCACTTGAGTTATTTACAATTTACTTTCACTACACGTTTTTAATTATTGTGAAATTTAGTACACATTAGTATGTCACACCCAACCGGCACCATTCAAAAGCTGGGGTATATAGACGGTTGATCTGAATCCTAAATACATCACCATGGCTTAATTTAATAATTTTCATAGCCCTTATTTTTACCGTTTGGTTATCCCCCACTCTTCTCAAATGACCGAATTTTCACAACGCAGCAAAATTCTCACCGTATACACCAATGCAGTGCCAAAGTAAATGTGCGTGTGTTCGGGAATGTTGGTATTTTTAACCTACTCGGACTCAAAAACTTTTTCTTTTTTTGGGGGGGGGGGGGGGATAAGCAGTGGGATTCGAACTGGCATTCACTTGGTTTGGAGACAAGAATGCTGATCACATGGCTGTTAGTGCTCGCTTTACTCGGGGTCCCGGGGGACCCCTCATAAGGCTCACGGTGCGCCTGTACTTTTTGCACATTTCATAGATGTCCTTATAAGGGACATGTAAGCTGTATGTGGGATCCAGGAGGTTATCTACTAGAAAAAAGAGATGTCCATTTGAATACACTATGCTAACCTGGACAAGAACAGCGACTACGTCAACCACAGTATTTTCTGATGAATACAATTGCCAAGCATGCCCAACGTATAATTTTTATTCACTAAATTTACACTGGTTATTGCATCAGTTTTAATGGCGCAAATTGTAACAGGAACTATGCAGCACCAATTCGTAAATAAAAAAAGAGAGAATTTCTGTACATTAGACGAGCCACATAAAATTCTCAGAATTAAATTTTACATTTATTTTATTGTAGATGGTGGCTGCTATGACACAATGTCTGTTGTTTAAAAAAAAAACAACAGACATTGTGTCGTAGCTGCCACCATCTACGTTTTTCGTAAAAAAAAAAAAACCAGCTATTAATGTAAGATTCTTATAAATTTGACGTTGGTTACATTGTGTAGTTTCTTGATACGATGACTAGTTTCTGCAACTGGGAAACACTGCCTTGCAACCTAAAACGTTGTTCTTTATGGAAGCACCATTCGCCTGAAAGCAAACGGGCCAGAAATGTGCACATGCAGCAGCACATTGACACAAAACTAGGATGGACAAAAATTACCGACACATAGTATGAGGGGAGTAACTCATTCCATACAATTGGGCACTTATCACAATGGAATGGGACCTCATCACATAACATAAACCCCAGCACGAGCAAAAATATCAGCTTTCCTTTCATTTCTGCAGAAACAAAATTCAGGTTTAGTTTGCTGACATTTAGTTTAAAGTTGGTCGGTGTTGTATGGTGGAATTCGTAAGTTGCAGTGAAAAGCAGTCTTCATTTGTCGTCGTCGATAGCCCCACTCTACTTCTGACCAATCAGAGAGCGATATGCACATTCAATTGCTATGAGAACTGCATCGTAGCAGGCGACACTCGCAGCCTCGTTTGGAAAGCGTATGATAAGTGGGATGCAAACTTAGCTTCACTAGGCTGATGGGATTAGCTGGGCTTTACTAAGTCTTAAACTAAGTCCTTATTTTACAGTACATAGAATACATTATAAATCACATTTTTTGAAATAAAAATAATATTCTCATTAAATATCGTAAAACTTAACTTTAAAAAATAATCGCTCATTAACACTATCACCATCTTGTGGCAAATGTACCTACAATAATACATAGTCATCATTTGCTACACAAACGCATAACAAAACGATGATGCCCGTAACGAAATTACAACAAAGAAAAGTATTCCTGCCAAGCAAAACTTGCCTTTATGTAATTCGTGGTATTGCCTAATTAGAATGCCTAGATAATTTGAATTCTTAGCGTGTTCATCAAAATGTGAGGGAATAAAATGTTTGTATAAATAAGGCATGATTGATGCTAATATAAAATAAAAATTATCCCATCGAACCGCAAAATGTATACTTTACGAGTTATGTAATTTTGACGTTTTAGCACTCCAACTCCTTTCCAGCAATTTCCCTCGACCTTTAGGCTCAGAAAATTAAACCTGGAAAGGAGTTTCATGCTAAAATACGAAAAATATCAGTTTTGAAAAAGCACTAGTGCTCTTACAGTTAATAATTAACTGCTTAAACTGAACCGTATTTAGTTTTAACTTAACAGAAGAAAAGAAAGGATTCACTATGGCGAAAATCCAGCTTGAACGGAAAGAATTTAATTACATTCAAATTGCCAAGTTGTGCGTCACTTGATTAATTTTATACAATTCACAGCGTGAACGCCAATACGTATCGTCAGGAACAAATGAACACGAGCCCACATGTTCATTTTTTCCTGGTATCGTTAATACTGTATCCAGATTCCAGTGGGTACTAATCCAATGTACTTTGTATGTATCCGCATTGAATACTGTGTCCACTGGATGCAGTGTCCAGTGTTGTTAACATTGGTAATAACCATTATCTATTTTGACCAACCTTTGTAGATTATGTGTAGCATAACTGAGTTTTGTGTGATTATCATATACACAAGAAAATGTCGTGCAGAAGGGGATATAATTATACCTTACTTACA
The DNA here is from genome assembly GCA_023313725.1 of Lithobius niger. Taxonomy (NCBI): domain Eukaryota; kingdom Metazoa; phylum Arthropoda; class Chilopoda; order Lithobiomorpha; family Lithobiidae; genus Lithobius; species Lithobius niger. Next base: position 19,155 of record JAHWFP010172490.1, read on the forward strand.
TCAATGTCAATACTGTTAAATGCTTCTCCAGAGATGGACGTAGATCTATTATTTCACAATGTAGTCACCATGATTGAAATTACTACAGGCTTACAACACTGCTTGCAACAATCAGCATGCAGTGTGTACAAAGTTTTATTCTTCTTTTGAACAGCCATAACCATAAATAGATGATAATAGATGATGATGATAATAGATGATTAGTGCCGGTTTTGGAATTGATGCTTGAAAACAAGTTACTAATTACTTTCCTCTGCAATTGGATTACGATTTAAAGGAAATGAAGTATAAATGCATTGTTTGATTTCCCTTTCAGTCCCATTTGGTGAAGAATGAAGGCTGGGATGCTTTCAAAAGTTGCATCAAAGATGAAATGCGGGCTGCAATGTAAATTTATTCATTACAAGTTAAAGAAACTTTCTGCAAATTTTGTCAGTTCATCAAAAAAGACATTTCGTGTTTGCATTATTATGATCACCGGCTTGCTACTAATTTATTCATTCTGTACAGAAAATAATAAAACATCTGTAAATTGGTTTAAAAAAACAACTTTTTATTTTGAACATCCCTTTCCTGAACATCTTAGAATTTTATCACGTTTATTAAATCTGCCTTCAGTGCAAAGGTTTGACCTGGTTGTCACGCCATATCCTCCGGCACCACTCCGTTAGGTCCTCTGTCCTGGCTAGATCACTCAGCTTGGGTGCGTCTACTACACGAAGTAACGTCCTTGGGTATCAAAGCACCACATCTCTCAACTGCAGTTGTTTTCAGGAACAGGTGAGTGTACAGCTTTCTCACCTTTGAGTTCCACGTCACAAATTTCAACATTATCCGCACTACACCAACGTATAATCAACGAATATTAACTTCTCAAATCATACTGAATACCATGGAGTGAATGTTTTCTCAGTACAATAAATCTGCTCAAGTCAAAATCAGGACAATGATATTGCCCATGTTTCTATGAACTTTACAATTTGTGAAAAAGTTAACTCGTGGCTTTTTGTTCAGCTCCTCCAGCTGCTTCCAGAAATGGTTTTTGGTTTTCAAGCATTTAAGGAGTCAGCAGAGTTTTTCTTGGATTCTTTGGTGTCTTTGTGCCTTATCTGAAAATTGGCAAACAACTGTTAAAGCGGAAGAAGTGTGGAGTTTGCTTAAATGTGTCAGCTTTCTCATATTATGCTGCTGTTTAAATCAAAATGACTTGTGTAAAGCTTACTTTGGGTAAGAGCTGTATCAATGTAGAGTTAGTTGAGGACTGACATTCGGCATTCCACCTTTGCTGGACTTGTGATTTTCTTTTATTGTGTGATGTTTGCAGTACCTCTACCTGAAGTTGGGTCCAAGATTTTTAAGATCTGAACCTTCATTTGGCATACAAAAACTGCAAGTTGAAGTCACATAGTTTGGCTGGGTTGGTTTGGCTGATACATAATACAGTATATACATAAGCTTCTTGGTGTTCGCGGGGTATCGTAGAAAACATCTATTGTTGTTCCTCTTCAGGACATGATAGACCCTGTCACTCCTTTCTGGCAGGTAGGTTATGACAGCATTGTGGTTGTCAAAGGTGTTGCTAAGTAAGTTTCTAACAGGATCCTTCCGGAGTTGTTTGGCTCTGCACCAGGCTTTTTTGGTGGCTACATCATCACCTCAGGGCAAAGGATTAGGAGGAACTTCTTGGCTACTTACAGGTACGTCTGTGCAGTCGCCTGGGATGGTGAGTAGTTGACGATCCTGTTGAGCTTATTGTACAAGATAACCCTTAGTTGGTGTTTGGGGTGGCATAAAGTGTAGGGTATGGTTCTGCAGTGTGGGGATGATTTCCAAAAAGGTTCATACGTGATGTGGTGCTTTCTTCTGGTGAGCTTCACATCAAGAAAGGCTAAGCTCCTGTCAGTCGTCTTCCTCGGAGGTGAACTAGACCTCGGGGTTCCACGAGTTTAAAGCATGTTGCACTTTGGAAGATATCTTGTATCTCAAGTGCTGTCATGTTGTCACCAATATACCTTTTCCACAAAGGGATGTGTGGAAAAAGGCTTGTGATCCTTTTGTCGACGAACTGCATCAGCATATCTGCTAGCATAGGAGAACACGAGTGCCCCATAGGGGTACCTTTCATCTGCTGGAATGTAGGTCTCTGAAACGTAACAAAGATGGACAAAAGAACACACTTCAACTGTTCACGATTGAGCTGTTAATCTTCCTAATTAGTTTCAACTCTTTTAGTCGAGTTGTCAAGGATTTGTAAGTGGCGTAGGAGGCTGGGGAAGAGAGCAACATCAATGGAAACTACCCGATGCCTTTCGTTTAAGTTGGGTTCCGCGGCATGTCTCAAGTAGCTGCCGCGTGTTCTTGACGGCGTGGCTCCCCCAAATATATTTCCTTAGCCGATCTACCAATACGTCAACGAAAGGATTACAAGCCTTCTTCCACACATCCCCTTGTGAAAAAGGTATATATTGATGACATTGTTCATGACCAACAGAAAACACCCTTTGAGATCCCCCCCCCTCCCCCTGTTAGACCTGCGGTGCACTCTACATAGGAGAAACCCAAGGAAGTCCACAGGAACGCGTACGTGAACACCAGAAGGACGTGATCAAAAGAAAGAAACGGAATGGGATTGCCGTATATATGAAACACAACAATACCCACCAGACTGGTGGAAGAGAACCAACATCTAGCTTCGCTCTAACACCATCTATCAGGCAATTCTGGATCCAGGGACTACCCCTCATGAACATTGCCAGCACTGTCGATGTTCGCATTGACCATCTTGCAGTGGTGCCCGCGACGGTGCGGCCTTTTCAAAAACCAGTACCTACGTTCCATAATGTAGTGCACATGTTTGTTTGTTTTCGGTTGTTATCATTCTTCTTATGAAGGTGGACGTTGACATTCAAAAGAATATTTTCCAGCACACCTTGTTAGTTTTTCCACCGAAAATACAAGTGAACTTGTTAGTTCCAGTGTGCGGTGTAGTGTTTAAAGTTTTCTTCCGTCATGTCTCATTATTTTGCCGGTGTTTTCATCACAATTTATTTTACTTGTGAAAAATTTTCGAGATCGCGGATATAAAATCAGTCCAGTCTTGCTTGGCACTTTTTAACACCATGCTGAAAAATGCTTAAATTATTACGGAAGAAATTACACTTTCAATTTAAAATTGGAATCCTGAATATAGTTACGAAATTCCAACTAAGCAAACATGGTGCTGCTGGTAACCAGGGTGCAAAATTGGCACCTGCCCACCAGACAATACCGGTAATTTTTGTGTGGTCCGGTAGTTTTGAAAATTTACCAGTCCTCACGGCCAGTAGAAGATTCCAAAACAAACCGCTAGTATTCTCTTTAAATAAAAAACGTGTAGATTTTCAATTCTAATTTTAACTGACTGTATTAAGGCTGTACCGAGCCGAACCCTTAAAAAATGCCTGGTATACCGAGCAAAACCAAGCCGATCGGTGCTGCTGAGCACCTTTATTAATCAGCATTCGCTAAATGCCATGCAGGCTATTAGACACAACCATTCTTTTTAACAGCCAACTAACACAGCCTGGTGTAACACCAACCGTAGGCGACTATTAGTTTTGCATAATGTAATTGATGACTATCGACATATCTGGAGAGGTGTTAACAACCACTATTACGAGTTAAGGTACTTGAAGCTAATAAAAGTTTTAACAATTGACCATTTAAAACAATTAAACGAGTGCTGTTGACACTATACACTGGCTTTTCTTGATGAAGAAAAGTTTCTTACATGTTTCAGGTTTCAGAGATGAGCGTAATGGTGTGACAATACATGCTGCTCGGCTCGATTAAATGGACGTAGTTGCTCGGGACACCGGGCAGTGCCAATCGTGCTCCGTTCGGCGAGAATCGGCTCTGTAGCTCGGAATCGGTACAGCCGTAATCATCATATACAGTAATTATCAGGAGCCGTTCTGTTATTATTAATCAAAATCTGGATAAAAAAAAAGGGATAGCGACGACCAGCTAGTGTTGCGATTGTACCCAGTACACCTTCCCTTCCTTAAGTAGTGATGTCAGCCTTTGTCGGCATATTCTCGCATCTTTCGCTGCACGTTGGGCCTATGCTGCGTGCTGGGTTAGCTGCCGTCTCCTGCATTTCAAGCTAGCTATGGCAACACCGTCGAAAATGCAAACGAGGCTCGCCTTTTTTTTGTTGGGAACCAATGCTTACATTGGGGACAGTTTGAGGGTGGGGCAAGCAACTCCAACCTTTGACCTTGATGCTGTCAGGCTGAGGTGCAACTGCAAGCACGCCCTTTGTTTGAGCACCAGACAGCATGTCGTGAATTTCGTTATTTCCACCCTACCTGCCCACCCACCCTTGTTTTTAGCGAGGATGTTTTCTTGTTTTTATTCGGTAGGGGTTTCCGTGCCGACAGGAATCCTGTCTGCCCCCCCCAAGCTCCCACACTGCTAAGAGCCAAAGTGCCCTCCTCCCTACCTGCATCTTGCAAGGGCCGCTGCTACGCACTCGGGATTCTGGGGACAGGCACACATTGATGGAGCCATGCCCTCCCCTTTTGCCAAGTATTAATTTTATACATGTTTAGTATGTATTGTTTTATTTTATTCTCGTGAATAAATATGCCTTCTTAAACCTGCGTCATGCTCGAGTTGTTTGCACCGCCACGTAAATTCTTTCTTTGACACGTAGAATGGTGTACTGGGCCATTATTCCCAACAAACGACAAAACTTAACGGATAGCTCTTCAATTTACGGGGTTCATTCCATAAACTGATAAATATGTTGCGATACATTTTACAAACTCAAATCTGGTAACTCGATGTGACTCGCTCCTGCGCGACCTGCCGCGACTCGAGCTCACGCCAGACTGCTTGGCGGCAAAACCGGCACAACGAGGAGCAGAGGTGTGCACCCAAGAGTAAATACGGGTGCAGGAGATTTCTGAGATGATTATTAACAAATAAAAGTGTACTCATTTTGGAAACTGAAGTTACGATAAGGACGATAGGTTGGCCCCAACAGGATCTTCGTAAATTATTTGCAAGCCATTGTGTATCAGAATTAAAATGCAAAAGAAAAAAAAATCATTGAATTTTGGGCCAGTAAATTTTTTGGAAGTCTTCAAACGGGTGCTAGACCAATGTCCTGTAGGGATGGGCGATAATGCGATATTTCGATATTGGCACAATATACACCACACACGATAGTGATAACGCAATGCTTATCATGTTTCGCGATCATCGCAGCTTTGAGCTCATTTTGTCTGGTTCTCATCGGAGCGCAACGTTGTCGATAATTTCACGAAAAATTCACCGACGTTTACGTTCAAATACACCATTTTAATCGGTTTTTTTCGCCAGCTTTCCATTGGTGCAAACCAATGTCTCTAGCTGTATACGTTCTGAAGTTATATCTAATAAACCATTTAATTTACATTTTTAAACAAACATGGCCTCTAAATAGATACGAAAAATTGCTGCTCACTGCTAATTTTAACAGGACTAATGCTACAAAGTGATTGATTGATTAATTAAGATTTTCACATCGTAACAGGCCACCTAATTACGCAAAAAATGTTACGATTGTGCACACTTTTTTTTAGGCAAGGATTATTCCGAGTGTGGCTTATCTGCGAGTGCGGCTTATGTGGTATTTCAAATACTTAAAATATTTTGAAAGTACTTAATTATTTTGAATAAATAAGAATAATTTTTGTTTGATTTTGTATTAACACTACACTAACTAGGATATTATCTACGTACATTTAGGCTTAGTAGTAGTCGTCCTAGGCCTAAACATGTATAGTTTGTAGGCTTACTGTAGGAGTAGTGCTGTTATGACCAATGATCAAATTAAGACAGCTTGGCCTACATGTTGAGAAATATCGCACATTAAGATGCTGCAATATTCGCGTAGTGGAAATTTCAATTTGGCCTTTTTTACCTAGTGCCCTGTACGAGATTTCCCTAAATTAGCACAAAGGTAACCAGTGAACTTTTTAAAACACGGAATCTTTTTCGACGTAATTCAATGAAATACACATTTGATCTTCGAATTATCACAACAGAAAGGTAGGCAATTTTAAAAAAAGATCCCGAATCCGAACTGAATCCAGATCTGTGGGACACGGAAGGAGGGAACTTCTTTCCAACTATATTTAAACATAATTCAAAACTAAATTTGGTTTGCAAATCTTATTTGAATTTTGAAGTTTGGCTTTTAATAAGCATTTTAATTAACACGTTGAGTGCCATGACGAGTAAACTCGTCACACAGTACAGCTGTCCTAAACCGATGAAGAGTTAACTTGTCATATGCACTGGCCTATTCAATGCTTGTTTTCTAAGGGTGGGACATAGCTACAGGTATTAGGCTATTCAGTATGCTTTATATTCGAAGTGGAAAATCGTTTTTGTAGTGCTATCAAAAATACAAACATACTATCAAAAGATGCCAGCATGTGTCGCATAGTTATGAGTGTGATTTTTGTGGCAGACACTGCTCAGAACTTGTGTATGCCTTTAGTCTTGTTCGATCCTGTTGAATGGAAGTGTATATGTACAGGTTGTTCGCCGGTTGTTTCCCACCCTTTGGGCGAAGGTTTCATCCGGGTACGCCGCAGCAGCAAAAAACAACTGAAATGATGGTGGTACCTTCCATTTAACATCTGGCGCTTGGACTTCAAAAAGCTCTAAGCTTGTTGGCCGACATCTTCTATTCTATTCGTTACTAGCATCGTACCCGGCTTCGCCCGGGGGTTTGTTTGACCCGTGGTTGTTGCCCAGTATTTCCTCGGTTCTGCGTGATCGTTCACTGCAACAGTCTATTTTTGTTTGTGTAACACTCCACCTTTCAGCCAATCCTCTCCCTCCCCTCCTCCTTGTATCCTGTCCTCTCCCTATCCTGTTTGCTATACGAGTTGAATGTGGATGGTTATTTGAATTAATACTGCCCTCCCCTTTTGCGTGGTGTGGGCAAATTGGTACCCCCCCAGAATATCTCTTTTAGGTTCAGTTAATGCGTAATCGTATGCTTAATGGTGACAGCTCACTCCCCCCCCCCCCCACTCTTTCGCTGTGGCTTAGGCGATACGTATTGTGTGAAAAAGAACTGTGCATGATGTCATTTAATACTTGCCCTTGCCGGTGTTTGGTTAGAAGGATAATTTTTTGATCCAGTAGTGGCACTAACATAAGCACTGCCCCACCAACGGGCATTCCCCGTTCAGGCCCTCCCCACTCCAAGTTCATCGGTTTGGCTTAACCCTTAACCCATCCATAGCGTGCGAAAAATAACTGTCCTTCATACATGACGTCATGTAAGACATGCCTTTGCGATGACCGTGCAGAGCTAATTGTTAGTTGAGGCAACAATGTCCCAGTTTCAGCTTCAAGCCAATCGTTGTTGCAGTTGCTTCATTTCTGCTACAAGACTTTGGTTTATTATGTAAGATGGTCTTCTAAACTTTGAAAAAAGAGAACAATAAATAATGTATATATTATATATATACATTTATTTTGCTTAGGAGCAGACTTAATGATGAGGCATTGTTAGGACCAAGATTAAACAAACAAAGCTTCAACAATCAGCAAGAGGGTGAGCGGGCTCATTCTTGCAACACCAGCTAAGAAAAAGGGCAGCAGCTGACAATGATGTGTGCTCTAACAATTAGAAACAAGCACTTGCTTCAGTAATGCTGAGTATTAGAGAATCAGCTACGCTGGGGCACAACTAGTACTAAGAAAGCTTGACTGCTGGTCAAGTAAATACGAGTAAACTTCATTCAGAAGATATAGCGGTTCTCATGGTAATAATAATGCTCCAGCCCGCAGGACGACTTAGGAACTCAACATGTTAAACAAACATGGGAACATTGATTAAATTAATTTTATAAGCCTACATTTGTCATGCTCGACCGTGTGCGTGTGAACAAAAATGGCTTCCATGACTAGCCGATTTTTTCAAGGCCTGTTAGGAAATTGGTCAAGCAAACAGTGAACTTTGTTGAGTCGCAAAAATCTATTGGCAGTTTTCAAAGTAATAAGTAGTGGTTATTGGCATACTTTTGCAAGAATAGTCCCTCTATACGTGATTTATTGTGATAGTTTTGCTGCCTTGGCTTACGCCTCGGAAGAAAAAAACTATCACAATAAATCACGTATAGAGGGACCATTGTTGCAAAAGTATGCCAATAACTAATTTATCACCATACTTTAAATACTTTTTTTCTGTTTGTGGAATGGATTCGAGTTGTTTCATGTCATTTTTCTTGGTTCAACAATTCCTGGCGTTCAACAATCGTTGGCCGCTACAATGTTATTACAACAATAACCATGAGACTACGCTGGTGCGTTTCTTTGCCAATCATTCTTCCGTGTTCTCAATATGGAGCCTGACTTGGGAGTTTTCAAAATAATCGGTCAAGGGTAATGCTGCAGGTAATGTGGGGGGGGGCCTAGCTTTACTCTTATTTGGTGCATTAACTAAATATTTACGTGAAAATTTTTAGCACAGCGAGTGTGATATGTTGAGTTCAAATGATCAAATTTTCCGTTAGGTTCTTGAAAATGTTGGTTGCCTAAATGAAAAACTAATGTAGAATCGTGTTAGTGTTTACACAAAACAAGCCCATTATTTTATGAAGCCGTTCGGTATTGTTTTTTGTTCTTCTCTTTGAAATTATTTTTGTCAAAGCTTGGCAGCAAAGTCCTGTTGACCTTCTCTCTGCCTACATGATAAAACATGTAGGTTGGCGTTATTGTTCATTGTTATAAGTGTAGCAATAAGTAACTTATTCTGACACTTATAACAATATGAACGCTGACAGGATAGCATAGAAACTGTAAAAGTGTACCAATAAGTGACACTTAACAACAATACTGTATCGATTTATTGTCGAGTTTTATAACAATGAAAACGAAAAAAGTATGGTGATAATTTAATTTTACATAGATTTGCATGACAAATTGTTGTCTATAAAAGTGCTCACTCTTGTACACAGCTTCGCCCATGGTTGTTTTCCAGTTTTCGTTCGGTTGAACATTCACTGCAACGGGTAATTTTTCTTCTTGTAATACTCTCCAACCTCCTGATTCTTGTCCCCTTTTCCCTCCCTGCCTACCCCCTTTGCTTCACAAAGTTGAATTTGGATGGGTAGTTGAATACTGCCCTTCCCCTTTCCTGGGGCTTTGTTTTGTCCATGGTCGTTACTCAGTTTTCGTGTAGCGTTGCCTGAACGTTCACGGCAACGGATAAATTTTCTTCCTGTAATACTCCCATCCTCTCCCTCCGAACTTCCTGTTCCTTTACGACCTCCCTCCCCTTTTGTTACACATAGTTGAATTTGGATGGGTAGTTTAATTAAATACTGCCCCTCCTCCTTTTATCACCTCCATCCCACTCCCCCATTGTTTTGGTTCGCCCATGACTGTTTCCCAGTTTTCACTCAGTGTTGTTTGAACGTTCACTGTGACGGGTAATTTTTCTTCCTGTAAGGTTGAAATACTCAACCTTTTCCTCGTATGCTTGCCCATTTTCGTTGTTTCATTGAAAACAGTGCCGATACTATGTCAAAAGTGCCTGAGGAAGATGACAGTTTGCCATTGAAAATTCGCAAGACATTGAAGGTGTCTTCGTTGTGAAGTTTAGCGGTAATATTGTCCATAATTCTTGGTATTGTGACTCAAGTTTTTTCTTTGGTACTTGTTGGAGCTGTTGTCCTCGTCCTGCTGTGAATATTTGCTTTTATAGTTGCTTTCAAGATTGAAGAAATTATAACCTCACAAAACACACAACTTCAAGTTTAAAGATATTTCCCCACTTCAATATCTTGCGAATTTTCGGTAGTCCTTTACTGCAAATGTTATAAACGGCCGACTATTTTCTTCCGGAACGTACTACACCATATCCTACCTTGTCAAGCCGTCTCAAGTGTCATTTAAATCTGGCGGTTGGCTATGGCCACAGCCCACTATATTCAACTGCCAGATTTAAATGATACTTGAGATTGATTTTACATAATTAAAATATATAATTTTTTCCTGTACATTTTTTTTTGTAGTGCCCAATACAGTAAAACCTCGTTAACTCAAACTCGCTTAAGTCAAACAATTTTGTGCTATTTGGTTGGCCCAATACAAAATTACCCTCGTAATCTCAAACAAATATTGGTTAACTCAAACTCCAAATGGTAATTTTACTACTTGATACCATGCATTCTGTGTCGCTTCTGTACCCGACAAAGTATTTCTGCCGTTTTTAATGAGGAATTAGTAGTACATTTCACATATTAAACCAATCAGCACTTAACAAACATTGGATGCAAAGATGTACTTGGTATTTCCCATGCTAACTGCCTGTCTTATGATTTTATGCATTTCCGTTTAACTCAAACTCCGCTCAACTCAAACTGCATTGCCAGTCTCGCTGGAGTTTGAGTTAAAGAGGTTTTACTGTATATAACAATTTAAATAAATTCTTTGTAGGCTAGTCAAGCTTTATTTTTAAATTTCTAAATTGCACAGTTGTCTTTTATTTCCCCATAATACCACGAGACTATAATAAATAAAACTTTTGGTTGAGGAAGTTAAGTTGTAGTTAGGAAAGTATTAAGTTGGGACAGTACATTTTGATTCCTCCTTCCTCAGCTGGAGGACAAAATAAAAAGATCCTGCAAACCTACTGAAGGCTCAGGGATTGGTTGATTTACGGCAAGCTTGACAATACTTTTGGGCTCCATCCAGACTACCGAAATGCAACCAACCTACAGTTTGCAATGTGGTGTCAGTTATGGGCTATGCTACGCTTGATCCCCCAACTACAAAAATTGGTAATAGGGTCGTGAAAAAAAAAGTTTGCCTCTCAGGACCCTTGTTGGGGACTCAATACCCTGCTGGTAAAAAATCATTGTGATTTTGAGACGATTTGTTATTGTTTTGTTTCAAGGATTCGACAGAAAAATTACAAGTATCGGCATGTTAGTAGCCAACTTTTGAGTCTTAAACTGCTCCTTATTTGCATTGTTGCCAAATTTTTGCTTTTTAAAATAAAAAAATTTATTTAAAAAAATTTCACAAAAGAAGGACTTTTGGATTGAGAAATAAAAGGCATGGTCACCGGGTCACTTTTGTAAATTCAGAAAATGTCCGAGAAAGAAGTTTTTTTCACTGCCTGGGGAGCACTCAACATCATACGTCAGTAGGGTTTCTTTTGAAGCTTCGTTCATTCAAATAACCTTCAAATTGTCCTACCGTATATTCCTAATATCTGTAACCTTAACTGCTCCATTGTTTTATCAGTTACACAGATAGTATGTAAAAAAAAAAATACATTAGTCTTATCGGTTAACGAAATAATTTAAAAATCCTTTGGTAATTACATCTTATGTGCAAAATCTACGCACGTGTCAAAAAATATACAATATTCATAATATACAAAATAGAGCATAATTAATCTGAGCATTTACTTATAGATACAACTAGCAAAACATCACAAATGTTCTGCAATTTTAAAAATAAACAGTTGGACATAGCCCATTTATACAATGACATGCTAAAGTACAATGCCATGTAGTCTACAAGAACGCAACCATCATCACTGCTTATGACGAAACGATTTGTTCAGTAGTTTGTGAAATAAAACTAGAAAAAAGAACGTGTTATTTTGCAATGGGAGAGCCAAGCGAGATGATGAGCTGATGGCAGTCCCGGAGTAATTTCTTATCACCAAGATGTTCTAACGTCCGAGCGGCTTCTGTCAACATGCCAACTCTTTCGCCAGGTGATGACAACAAAGGATCAGGGAGGTGACGACATGCAAGCATTAGTGCAGCTGCACATTCCCTATCACCGGATCGACCGTGACCTGAAGAGAAACAAACGACCGTTTTATTTTTTACTTCATTACTTCTTCGTAAACAGAGCCAAAAAAATTTTGTTAAGTGGTTACTGAACAAATACTAAATATGTAGGTGTTGCTGAGCTACAAAAGTCCAGCAGTCATTGATAAATAAATAATTTTTTTTTTATTGTTGGCTTTTACACACAAAAAAGTTACAGAGTGGACACTTCTAAAAACTGCAACATGTGCAGTATTTTTTCCCCGAATTTCATCACACCATGGGTCAACAATGCCACCAAGATGATGAATGTACTACAGTCCTCTCTGTCGCGGAACGCACTGCCCTGAGCGAGCACCTGGCATCGCTGCGAAAGAAATATTCAACGGAGTGTTCACATACAGGGGTTATCAAAGCAAGAGACAAATTCGCGCTCAAATTTGAAATTAACAAATCCTACCGATTAACGATTTTTCGACAGGCCACTTGACTAAAGATGGTAAGGATGGAGTCGAAAATTCACAAATCGGTAGGATTTGTGTATTTTGAATTTGAGCGCGAATTTGTCTCTTGGAATTTTTCGAACATTCAAAGTAGGATGGTTCATGTTTTTAACTTAGCTTGTGTTTGAATAATACTCAAAATTTACGAATCTGCAGTTTATTCATAGCTATTGCTTTCGTTTGTCATAATGTTGGTGTTGTTAGATAGCTTTCACACTAGTTCAAGTGAATAAGAGTTTGTTTGCATTAAGCCAATTGAAGTTGCTGATTATCGGCACGTATTCAAAGACAAGTCCTAATGACAATTTTGGTTTAGAAAAAAAATCCATTGCGTAATACCTATTCATCCACGGGCAAGTATTTAGCGTCGAGTTAAGAACTTAAGATCTGTTCAGTTTGGCTCGGGTCAGTTTAAAACTAAAGTGAGCAATAAGTTGAAACAAAATAATACCTTTGGTGCAAATTATTGAAGATGAATTGTTATGACGTCGACGTAAGCTTCTATCCAAAAGCTGTTGAGTCTTCGCTGGGCTGGCTCCAGCCATCAAACGAACAGTTGCTTCATGTAAAAATACCTAATAAAATAAAAATAAAATTACAATATTAGCACTAAGCATTTCAGTAAATATGTTGGACAAAATAACCTCAATGACTATTGTAGCAACACATTACCCGGGGAAGAGCTTCATCAACTTGTTGTGATAGCGTCCGCAAGCTCGCCAGATCATACTGGAAGGATTCGATCTGCAAGACAGGAGCACAAGCTCCTTCCATGTCATTGTCTGCAAGCCAATCTTCCCAAATTGCTGTCCTTGTATACAAAAGCCAATCGCACACCAGAAGTTGTGACGCCTAAAAAAATTGTTAACAATTCAGTATACCATGTTTAATGTTTATGATCACAAGTGTTGTATTAACAGTGATCAACGCCTGAAGAATGAATAAACAGAGGTGGATACTGGATGGTGCAGGAAATTAAAACACACTTCTGACATGATTTAATTAAGAAAAGGATAAAGTTCAGTGCTACTGTTTTTCATTATTTAATGCATAATAATTATCAACCTCAGTCAACAAATATCTGTTGATACAGCACTCCTCTTTGGTAACAAAATCCTGAATCCGCTTCTGGTAACTAATAACACTTGCTGCTAACACCAATTAATTCCGAATTTCAAACATACACAAATTGCTCCTGCCATTGAAACAGCTTGTGTGCAACATTGAGGAGAGGCAACCTATCGTGATCCTAACAAAACGTAACTGGCATAATGGCATAAACATTTAGGCCAAAAGATACCAATACTCGTTTGGTTCACAGTGTCGGCCAATACAGTTTTTCAGGTGTGAAGTTATTTAGAGAAAATAAATTTAAAAAAAAAAAAAATCTTGAAAATTATTAGTCATCTCGCCACACTTACTCGCCAACTACAAAAAGTAATTGACAACGCAGTTTTCCTTCTTAAATTTTACATCAAAGTACTAGAGCCAATAAATTACATCTTCAGTTCATGCCCTTAATTTTCAGTTTATTTTAATTTTAGCCTTTTTCACCACAGTATCGGTATTGGATTGATTGCCTAGCCGATACTGTCACCATCGGTACCAGAAATATGCTTACCAAAATCCCTACAAAAAAAAATAAAAGCTAGCTAAAAAAAAGGCAAATGATTTGTTTGTGACTGATTATATCCCAACTCTATGGTGCACTATCCAATCTTCTTGGGTTAAAGCATCGATTTGCCGACGTGGGGAAGTCTTTGACCACCTCCATGGTTGCACTGCGGAAGCATTGCAGAATTCGTAACAGACTGCAATGCAACTACAATGCACCACGGCCAGCGCCACTCTTTCTGAGATACTGGAAATGCTCCCTCGGTCCTGCAACCAAAATTTGAAAAACAAAGAGATATAATTTACCTGGATCTTGGGATTAACGGAATACAACGTTGAGTAGTTGATGCTGTCTCTTAGAAGGGCACCAGCCTTATCGCACAGTTTCAAACATCCTCTACGGCTTCCATTTCCACTTGCTTGGGCCAAATAGATGCGACGAGCCTTAAAGGCAACTAAGATTGTACGTGTCAATGGATCCCTGTAAAACAAAAAATTCAATTAGGTAAGCTGCAGTAGGTTACTGAAAGTGCACGTAATTTCATTTAGGGTGGTCAGGAATGCATTCACGAACATGAATGAAGTTGGTATACCCGCTGCTTAGTATCCTAAGTTAACTGGGCACATACAAAATCTATTTCTTAACATACTGTCAAAACAAATTTATAGGCAGAATTGGTCAGTGGAAGAGTGGCAATGTTGGCTTCACTACTGGCACCTTTTACCATTTGAAGCAAACTAATTCACCTATAGACGAACCAGATTAAATTTGAACTTTCTACGCATTTACAAGGAGAAAGAAGTAAAGAGAGTGGGCGACTTGGGGAATCAAACCGGGGAAACTTCGATCATCTCAGGAGACAAAAATAAATCCCACAGCCACTGAAGGTTGTCTCTCACGGTATCCCCTCTGCAGGGACTTTGCCATGTTCTCCGTTCTGGTCAAACACCAGATTAACTTCAGGCAGAAATCTGCCACCGCTCCCGCCTACAATCATCACGTGTTGTACGTTCCACAAGTAATAATTTGGCAACTCTTGCCAGCCAACAAACACGTTTACACAATTTCGAACAGGTTTGTATAAAACGCTCATTCTCACAGAAAGGTACACAAAATTAGAAATACTTCGCAAACACGAATTTTCGTTGGAATTGCAGTTGAGCAACGATGTAAATAGAAGAAAAAAACAGCACAACACCTGATGAAGACAGTCGAAGCGTATTCAAACACCTTTTAAGAACTGTCGAAATTTCGCGAATACAAAGTATTTGTATTCCCTTTTTTTGAGAATGAGCATTTTATACGAACCTGTTCGAAATTTTGTTGAGAACTCTCATAGTAGCAGACGACCATTTCATGTTTTTAATAAGTTTACAAATAGTGTACTACCTCAAGTGGACGGAGTAACATGTTACCCGAACCAACTCTTACGGAAGCATCAAATTTTTCCCAACCTAATTAGTAATTAAATGAACATGGTACGCTAAGCCTTTCGGCCTATCGTGTTCTAATCAGTGGGCACAGTATACTAGAAATTGTTTAAAGCTTTCTTACTTATTCGACGTCTCCTTTCAATGTTTTTTTTTTAAATTTGTATCGGATTCCGGCAACACGATTAATCATCCTCTTGGTTCAGACACCAATGTTTTGACAACACAGTTGTGCTTTCTGTGCTCCCAGTAAACCCTCACGAAACTTGCTTTTCAACCTTGGTTAAAGTTTCTTTGCTTGGGTGTACATCTCTGACATACGCTCTCTGAAAGGCTAACTCCAGTATTCTCGATTTCTGGCCGACGAGCATTTCAAAGAGGAAGGTGCTTGCTCCAACGCAGTAGTTAATAGGTGATTTACAGTAGTAAATAAAAAACAATGTCAATTACTTTTCTTTGTCCAGCTGCTTTGGATATGCTTCAACTATACTGAACAGTCGCTCCGCTTGTTCCGCTTCACCTAAGAGCCAATAGGCAGCAACACCAATAACTGCTGCCCACCACTGAGCCACTTCATCTGTTCCTACAAATCAGTAGATCGTTACTTAATGATGTTGCCAAAACAAAAATTAAAAAATAATAGTAATAATTAAGTAGAATGAATGGACTCAGAAAGATATCTTCCTTACCTGAGAGGTTTAGATGGCTAGACCCAATTGCTGCAGCGATGTTTTTTGGGGCTCCAGCCAAGGATGAACATTCCATAAGCTGCTGTACGTAATGAAGAATGTCGGATGTCTGAATTCTCCTGCAATAAGCAAATAATTTAAGTTTGTAATGTCTTCTCACATAGGCATTAACATAAATTTAAAATTGCTCCGTTATAAACACAGCTTGCAAAACTACTTCTCCATCGCTCGAGTTTGTTCCACTATATAATTATTTAGAACCAGTGAAAAATCCTCTAATAACTGTACATAATGTATGGCGGGTTGGCTGGTGTCTTTCCTGCACAATTAAGAGTAGGAAAAGCTGAATTCCACTTCTTTTAATGTACAGTAGATCTTCAATTAACCAGTGGTGCATAAAATTCTTACAGGACAAAATTTCCCACGAAATTTTCCTACAGATTTTCCAAATTTCCACAGCCTTTCACTATGTAGGCAAGCCATTTTTCAGTGAATTTCCTCAGTTCTCGCGAACCTCGTGCTAGAGTTCTGGCATATTCTGCACACCTGCAATTACCTAAACACCCTTTCTCGGATAAGCGATATACGACAAGTTTTAATTAATTTTGTTAGCAATTTAATTCAAAATCATCTTGTAAAAGCCAGTTAAACAAAGAATGCTGTTTCTCCGGCCTTTTCTAAAAAGAATCGGCGTAGCGGACTTTTTTTCTTTATTTAGACACTTTTCCGCCATAATTTTGATTATTTTATGTCAATCTTTGGACATGTTTTGGATATGTTTGGCCACCATAAACCAACAAAACAAAAAAAAAATGCGTGGGAGGACTTGAGAAAAAACTTTAAAAAAACAGCATAATCCTCTCCGTTGCGAATGTAAATTCAATTAAACCTATTAAAAATATTGGCTTCTCGAGCAGTAAACGTTCCATTAGGTTCAATGGTGTTCAGTGAATCACATGTTCTTAAACTTCGAACACAGTTTGTTAGTGGGGCTTCATCTAGAAGTGAATGTGGTAAATATACCAAAACCTTTTAGTAAATCATCTTTCATGGAATCGTCTGCAACAAGCCACACTACACTGCAAGCTATGAAATTAAAAACAAAAAGGATGGTGTCTTTTGCAGTGCGGCACAGCAATACCAAAGAAAATATTCTCTCTTTGTAAAACGACATTATATAATCTGTTTCATTATTGAGAAAAACTGACGAGGACTTGATAACTTGGGATGAGGTGCAACAACCCAAGAATCTACAGTAAACGCAACTAGATATAAAACTCTATTTGGTTCATGCCGCAAGATGTAACATACTTTGGTTCTTTGTCGTGGACTTCTTGCTTCAGCCCAGGAAAGACAAGAGAAATCAAAGCCTTTTCAATAAGGTGTTCACGGAATGCTTGCATCACATAGCAGATGGGGTCAGCTGAAATAAGCAATGAAACAACTATCACAAAAAGGCAAAACATGTGACTCAATCGAAAATAAATTTCAGTTCCAAACCAACATACATGAAACACCAAGTGTGCTGAACATGGTATCCGAATAGTTATAATCCCACTTATGGCTTACGAAGAAGCGATGACCAACTGGTGTGCAAAGCCATTGTAAACTAGGAGGAATTTGGCCACCACCCATCGTTACTACCTTTCGAGCCCGAACAAGAAAATACCTCTGGGGAAAAAGGACATATAATAAATTAACACTACGCCAAATAAATGTGATACAGTACTTGTATTGGGAAAAAACATTATGAACTTACAGCTAAAAATTGGTAAAAATAAGGGAAGCTCTCCTTGACCCGCAAAGATGCGCCAATGTAAATCTCGGCCAAATTTTCACGACTCATCGCTCTACCTGCTGCTTCTGCTGTATTCAAGGCACTGAAGATGAGCATAATGCCAGTCAGATGCCCGTCAGAAGCATGACCTGAAAACAAAATGTACCATGAAAACCAAATGGAACACCTCTCAGTACTTTTGCGCAATTTTAACGTACATCCCTACAGAAAATAGAAAATTTATAAAGTTTTCTTAACTATTTAGCATTTACCAGACTAACAAACGAAAAAAAGGCCGAATCAAAGCTGCATTTAAAGCGAATGTGTTTTGACTTTATATTTTTTAACAGTTTGTTTTTCTATGAATATTACCCGAAATTTGAGTGAAGGAATTTTACAAGAAAACTTAAAACACAAATTTCCACGAGGATACAAGGCATTTCTTAAGTACTTTTCCTGGAGTGAAGTTATCGTTTTAATCTCCAGGACTTTTCCAGGCCTTCGACGACCCATAAAAACCCAGACCTTTATGATAATTGAGATTTGCCAAAAAAGATCTCCGTACCCGTCATATGTAGTTGGTGCAGCTTGTTATAAACTAGCGCTGCGTTCCTGGACAATCCTCGAATATTGCGCCGTTCTTCTCTCGATATCCTGAACCCGCCAGCTCGTAAAGAAAGCCATCTCCCAATCCACAAGAAATGGAACATGTAACGAATGAGCTGCCACGCGACACCAGATGCAAGATCCAGACGAGACGTAGGTAAAGGTCGACCTAAGGATTGCAAAGCGTTGCGGAGTTGGTGCGCAGCTGCCACGTTATCACCCTGCAACAACAACAAAATTGACCCATTTTACTAACAATATCTTATTTAAGTAAAAGAAGACAGGAAAACTATGTAAATAAAAAAAAAAACAATACCTTAGACAAGTCGAAATCCGCTTGTTTTTTACTTCTCCAAAAACAAATTGCCGACTCGGATTTTTGTTCAACAAGTGGTTCACCATACACAAAGAGTTTCATGAGGCAAGCTATGACCAGAAGAGAATTAAGAAACCAGCCGCCGACAGATGAAAACACCCAATCCTGCCACTGGAACCACCTATCTGTAATGAAAAGGTCACAAGATTTAGAATAAGCACTCTGTGAAAATATAAGAACATTCATTTAAAAAATAAACAAAGCAACTTCATGATAGGGTTATCCCAGATTTTGGACTCGATAGTAAATTTGCAGTAGATCAGCATCGCGAGTGCCAATTTATTTAGCATCTATTCCTTTTCTTTATTTGATTAACTACTTCTAGGGAACGTTTGTATTTGTACAATCAGGCAAAGTAGAAGGTTTAACTAATCATGAGTGATCAGAGTGTGATGGGATCGATCGGCAAATTGATCATATTTTGCCAGTAACCAATCCAATCTTATCTGAGGGGAACACCCTCACACTTATCTAACAGATACTATTCTATTTCATTTTCTACATCGTATTTTTAATAATTGACATTAAGAATTAGCAACTCCTGTTCAATCATTTCGATTACCTACTAATAGTAATTTCTTAGCATCACCTTGTTAGTAGCAACAAATTTGAAGAAACGAATTTTGATCGCTTAAGTCATCGCTGGACGCCGTACTTCTCGCCTAGATCGCTCAAACAATAAGTGTTCCTTGAGCAAAGCCCTCATGTGCATGTGCAGAATGGTGTCTTTCTGATTGAAGTGTGTAAACGCTGTAATGTTTTCATTCGTTCTGCTCGACCTCCTCTCTACGCCATGATCGATCAAAAGCGATCGGCAAGGTTGACGTTTCTCCACCAATCGGATTGGAAGCAAAACTGCTGATCGGTACACCCATAGTCACTATATTCAATCAAGATATTTAAAGCAGAATGTTTGTAGCTTACAACAAATTTTACATTTACCAGCCAAGGCCATAAAAGCGAATTTGACCGAATGCTTGCTACTAGAGGACACTACGATTCCAAAATCATGCTCAAATTCAAAAACAAACCAATCCTACCAATTTGCGAATTTTCGACAGGCTGTAATGACTAAAGAAAAATGTGCTGCTTCTCACATGCCACTTTTCCATATGGCGTTCGCCCAGTTTTCTGCTGACAAGATATTGGATTGAATGGTTCGAGGGGCCTTGTAGATCCATAAGCACTGAACCTCGGGATACTTCGTGCTGAACTGCCAGGGATTCGAGAACTCTCCTATGCATGAGAAAGGGGCATGGTGAGAAGCAGCGAATGCCACCTCGTAAATACGACTAGAGTTGCGCCCTAGTCCTCTGATATGTTCACGAAGATCGATGCACGTCGGACAATGAAAATTATGTTAAGTCTTGTTAATAAGCTTCTTGTGGTGGCCTGATGAAGTCAGGAGGACTATATTTTTTTCCCATTCACTTCATTGCAGCCTGTTGAAAATTCGCAAATCGGTAGGATTTGTGTTTGTTTTTAAATTTGAGCGTGATTTTGTGTTTTGAAATTTTTCGAACATTCAAAGTACAATGGTTCGTTTTTTCAACACTACATGATGTGAATGATCAGCACAGCCAGGCAAATCTCAAGTGGTAATCTAGCCATTCAACTTTAACTTGGTTAACCTTTAACTTGGCTATTAAACACCATACATGCTGGATATGACAAAATCTATATTTTGGCAAGCAACCGCCGAACCTAGACATCGCTAATTGGCTACCAACGACCAAATCAAAAAAACTTATGGATAGCTGGATGCAGATATTCTACAAACTGAATTTGTAGCTTTTAATAACTATAACGTGTAAAACACTGCAACCACAAAAGTGTTTGAAAATGGTTGGTTTTAATCAAACGGATGTGCATTAGTGTGACATATCCGCACAAACAGCTACACAGAAAATGAAATTTCACATTTAAGAAATTGTTTTGTTCTTTCTCTTTAGCTTCATAGTCAGCCTTACGGAGAATAAAACCATCTCTTCCTTTTTGTCATAGGTGTTTCAACACTGTTATCCCCGACCGCGCATTTATCGTGCCATGGTGATATCGTCTTAAATAGACATAGAAAATAATTTTCATGCAGTTATAGTAATTGAACGGCATTTCATATAAACTATTAGCTGGGATTTTAAATTTGAAATAACAATGCATTGTCTAAAAGAACACCAAGCTACCACAATGAAATAACAACGAAATACAGTAAAAACCTTTTTAAGTAGAATTGACCTCTTTACTCGGTTAAGTAGAATTATCAGTTAAGTCAAACAATTTTGTGTTATGGTTGGACCCACACAAAATTAACCTTATTATATCAAAATCCAGTTGCAATTTTATTGCTTTACACTACACATTTTATGTAGCTTTTGTAGAGGAAAAAATATTTCTGCCCATTTCTCTGGTGAACGACTGTAATACACCAGCATATTTCTTACATCGACGCGCACTTTTCAAATGTTGCATGCCCAGACTCCAAAAGAAGTCAACAACACGTGTTTTATTAAACCAGCAATACTTTTGCAATACTTTCAAATTTCAATACCAACTTTTGATTTTCAATACCACTACCGACACCAAGAAAGTATTGCTATTGGCATATTGGATAGTATCATTGATCCCTGCTACCCTATTTATTTACCCATGTTAAAGATTATTCATGCTTCCAAATTGTACTGAAGATGCAATTTTTCAGTACCAGTGAGACATCTTGCTTCCATCAATCATACCTTGTCGACTTCTCTACCATAATAATTATTATCTTCAAGAGATTGAAAATTTTCCATAGTTCGCTCACTTCCACACTTGCAAATTTGACTGCAGCCTGCAGTCTTCTTCAGGCTCCTCAAAGGTAAGTCTTGTTTCTGGCTACATGCTTTGTTGTCAACACGATTTTCATCCGTTAGAAACCGCCGCTTTACTTTCCTCCTGCATTTAGAGTGCCCTTCGTCACTGCCTAGCCTACTGTCTCCATTAGGCTGTTCCACATCACTCAGCTTTCATTCGAAGTTGAGAGATTAGGAATGGCCTACTGGAGACATGGCCTACTGGAGACAGGAGGCTAGGCACTGACGAAGGCACTCTAAATGCAGGAGTACAAGTGAAGCGGCAGTTTCTAACTTGGATGGAAATCGTGTTGACAACAAAGCATGACGCCAGAAACAAGACTTACCTTTGAGGAGCCTGAAGAAGATTAGTGTGCAAATATATAGACATAAATCGCAGTAAATAATATTAAGGAAAATTGGAAACTATTTCTTGAAGGTAATATTGAGATAGTGTTCGTAATGAACATCATCATAACGGACTCTACCACAATGAATATTTTGAGAAATTAATTGTCAACTAACCGTCTGTGGGAACATCCAAAATGGATCTTGTTTGGTGAGTGCCATCCGAGCCCAGGTCTAACATAGCTCCGCGGCGGACTCCATCCAAAAAGAATTTGAAGGGGTTGAAGGCCATCACACACAACATAAACATGCAGAGAACCATTCGGGAACGGTCCAGCATGCCGTAACTGACACCTACAAGGAATAATTAGGGAAAGAGAAAAAAAAAGACTTATCAGAGCCAATATAAAAAAGAAAAACGGCAATAGACATTTTGTAATACTTCCACGGAAAAACATGACTAATTTTATTGAAGTTTCCAGGTAAATTAGTTAGTCACAGTAAACCAAACACTTCGCAAAATATGAATTTACACAAAAAATACTAAGTGTCATTTTCAATACTTAGACATATGCAAAGCAGGATGAGAAAAATGAACACCACGAGAAAACTCCCGTATGGAACCAATTCACATCGGTGTAGATTGTTCGTACAGCAGTTGTAAATGCAACCTTACTTTTTTCCCTTTTCATTGCAGCTCTAAATGACTTGTCCTGCCAACATTTATTTAGTTTCCTAAAAGTGAGCTGTAAGTATATTGTTGCTTCCTTGATAGGCTTGAAAACAGCATGGAACGTGCCATTGTCGGCTGCTTAAAGGTTCTGTCACTGTTGATGAGCAATAACGGAAGTAACTTGACGATCAGGATTTACACTCATACTTCAAAAAATCTGATATATTTGCACAAAATATCCACAAAACAAATATCTGTTCACTATATCAAGCTAATTTTCGACAGCTTATTATACACATATACATATCCTGCTGAGAGGAGAGTTTAATAGTTGCTGCGGGAGAAGTGGTGCACTGGCCAGCAAGTTAAGGAGGCTATGGCCTCGCGCCGCATTCCAACGGACGATAGCAGCAGACGAACGAAAGCAGACGAACGTTCACGACGAAGTAAGCGGTGATGTGGTAGCCTGATGAAGACAGTCGTTCTGAGCCCCTCCAACTCCAGAAAACCTGACTGTCGAAAATTTGCAAGGATATTGGGACGGTAAATATCCTTAACTTTGAAATCTAAGCGTAAAAAAACGTAAACATGAACTTATTATATACATCTGTATTCTTCAGGCATGTCATCGTATTTTCTTCTCTCTTATCACATTCTTGTTGTTGGTTGGGCAAAGATGGTGTCCCACGTACCTGCGCTATTGTCAAAGTTTTTATTCCACCTCCTGCGTAACAGAGCGAGACCTCTTTATTAACAAGGTAGTAGATGTAAGGGTTGGAGGGCCCTTGCAGATTCATAAGCTCGTCTGTGCCATGCAGGTGCTCAAGAATCGCTAACGATTCGAGTCCTCTTAAACGTCTGTTTTTCTTCGAATTTGACAATTCACAGTGTGTTGAGTATCAAGGCAGTGGGTGGCTATGCTGCTGGTTAGTACGTAATTTTTCACATCATCAATTTGCTGGTTTAACTTCGTGTGTATTGCCTTACGTGGTGCGTGTGTTTCGGCGCAGTTACGCAGGAGATGGAATAAAAACCTTGAAAATATCGGAGGCTACATGGGACACCATCGTTGCCCAACCTACCAGAATGAGACGAGAGAGAAAAAAACACGACGCAATGCCTGAAGAAGACAGATGTATATACTAAGCTGTCGAAAATTAGCATGATATAGTGGGCAGATATCCGTTTTGTGGATATTTTGTGCAAATATATCAGATTTATTGAAGTACGAGTGTAAATCCTGATCGTCAACTTATTTCGATATTGCTGACATTCAAAGTAAATCAAAAGAAATTCTCCAAGTTGATGAGCAAATCAAGGGAAACAATCTTTTTTTCCCTACATTAACACTTACAGCTTTAAGGCAAACAACGATAAGTCCGTACTTTTGAAGCCAGTAGGCCCTCAAAATTGGCAGCCCAATGTGATGGAAAAAGAGTTAAGAGTTAAGTTGAATTGATTCCAAGTTGAAGGTAAAATTTCTACAGCATGTAGTATGATCCTCAGGGTTCACTACATTACAACGAAACCATTTTCAAGGTTATTACCAAGGCTAGCTTACAACAAATTTCAAGGCTCTTTACACAGTAGACTCTTAAAATTACCTTTTAAATTCCAGTATTTTGCCAGCTGTCATTGTTGTGCAGTATGAAGTCATACGCAGTGACAAACATTACACCCCCCCCCCCCCCCCAATGGACAAGGAGGAATGAGAAATACAGCAACTAATAGTCAGTGGAACAACATTTGCTCAGCTGCTCCTTCTGGCAAAAATTGCTTGCACACTGCACTGCACCTCTCGTTTTCTGTTTCCAGTCCAATCCGAGGGGAGCATTGCAAACAGAATAAATGGATTTGGCTGACAAATTATTTCTCTTTATTTATTAAGTTTTTTCTATTTATTTATTTAATTATATACCTAAATTTACTGTCATGGCATTAACCTCAGTCCATACAAAGTGCATTCACAAAATGCAATGCCAGTTCAAGGCTCTGACAACAAAAATTCCAATTTTCAAGGTTTTTCAAGCCTTGAATTTTCGGTTTTCAAATTTAAGGCTTTTCAAGAAATTCAAGGTCGTGTACGAACCCTGGATCGTTGTTGCATATTTCAGCGCTTGGTAAACCATTGGTCAGCAACAGTTATTTTAGCCACTGTGTAACATGCTCGCTTTTACTGTTCACGATAGTAATTAAACATGTCAAGGTCATTAGTTACTAATTTCATCACAGCTGCTTCAGTGGGATGAACTGTACGCCGATTTTAAAAGGTGTTTGCATCCATCATTCTCAGTGGTGGCTTTCCGTTGCAACACTCAGTCAACCACAGGTAATGTTGCTAACACAACTTTTTCCTGGGATGCACCAAAAATAGGGAAAGGGCGACTCCTGGAAATTTTAACGCACCATAAAGCACGCACAAATCCTGCTAGATTTTGTAACCCTAAAACTCTATCCTTACCGAAGTGGGGGAAGGGGCAAACAAATGATATGGCAACACATCATACTCAAGTTCCAGCTGTAGAAAACGTTCACAATGAATACCCGCTCAATTTCCCACAGAATGGCATGCACGAGTAGCACATGTGAAATAGGTATTAAAATATGGTATAATGGTAGTATGAATTAGAACAGCCTGCAGTGCATATAATATGGATTAATGTGACATGCCTGAGCAGTTACAAAACATTAAGATTAACGGTGAGATGAAAAAAATCTTGCTTTATTTCCCCTTGTTCATAAGTGGAATGTGATTCTTACGCCAGTTTCAAATGCACTTCTCCCGGTTTCATGATGCTATCCACTAGGGATTGCTTTGCTCACTGTGCTTGGGTCCTTACAGAACCCTCACAAACTTCGCAGATTGTTTTTCAATAACGCAATTTCTGCTTGGTGACAAGTCGACAATGCACGGGAAATAGCTAAACTGCTAATATGGTTTATCATCAATAGTTTTTTTTTGTCAACATTGTGAGCAAACAAGGAGCCAACAGTGTAAACAGCTAAGAACGACAAGTAAGCAGCAATGTCGGCTCCTTCATGTTTCTTCGTTAATACCAATATTTACAGCTTATTTCAGTTTCTTAATCGTACTGTTAAATTTAAAGTGCCTTCTAGAAGGATAATAAAAGAAAATAGGCAAATTTCTTCGTTAATACCAATATTTACGGCTCATTTCAGTTGCTTTACCATACTATTAAATTTAAAGTGACTTCTACAAGGACAATAAAAGAAAATACGCAAGTTTTTACCTGCAAAGGTTTGATCATCGGAGCAATCATCCATTGAACCTTTTTCCAGTTTGAACTCAACCGAACTTCGACTTTCGGGAGAATGAGCAATGTCCGACTGGCATTCATCAGAATCCATAGAACTACGGGCTGGAGAGCTTGTATAAGATTGCGGAGGAGTACATACTTCCTCGGTTGGTTCCGGTTTGGGCGATAGGCCTGCAAGAAATTGATCAAATACAAAATAAAAAACCCAAACATAACGAGTCACTAGCGCTCAAACAATGCAAAAAAAAAAAACCCACCATGTTAATAACCCGCTTACCAATTAGATTTACGTTTGAGCACACTTACTTTGTTTATCTGCAGCCATTTTCAATGAAAGATTCTCCTGTTTTAATTTAGCATTGGTGTTCTGAAGAAACCTGATGTACTCAATGGCTTTCCGTAACACGGCTGATTTGTTTAACTACAATAAAAAAATACAGTTAAAACCTCATTACAGTTTAACCACAAAGTTTATTAACCTTAACTTGATGTTAAGTATTTGACTTGCTGCATAGTTTGTAATTTGTATCAGTTTGTTCAGAACTATTAACGCTAGTAATTTAACTACTTGACTACAATTGCAAAAACCACTGAATACGAATTGTTAAAGTGAATTATAAATGCATTTATTGTCTTCAATTGGTAATAATTAAGAACTGTAGTTCACAAACCATAGTAAATAAGCGCATCGTTACGCACAGTAGAAGGGCGGTGTCATTATAATTCAATGTCGTCTGTCGTCTTGGTTTGTGCTAAGCGCCTCATGCTAGTTACGTTCGCCAAGTGCCAGGTAAGGAAACGAAAATGAGCAGATTGGTCCCACAGCTCCCAAAAGACACTACCAGCAGGGAATTTTAACTAAAGTCAGTGCGGGAGTTCAAAATATTTAACAACCAATGTAGAAATCTACTGCGGGGATGCAAAATAGCTTCGTTTCAGGCTGGATTTAGTTACACCAGAGTTTGTTACAAGCGGGACTACCAAAACTAATTTGTATATAAAAACTGACGGAAATTTTTAGCAGGTCCGTTTAAAATGGAATTCGTTATAGCCGGTACTTAACCGTTTGAGTACTAAGGGCCAAAAATTCGGCCCAAGTAGCTGTTGCTTGAGCCCTAGAGGCCGAATTATCGGCCCTGCTGTTTGTTGAAAGCTGGCTATTGATTGGCTGGTTACAGCAGGCTAAATTCCGAGATAACCACTGTATTATTTTTATACAAATCTTAAAGATTGACATAACATCGAATTTACTTTGGTTTAACAG
>JAHWFP010172490.1:46784-60220 GCA_023313725.1 Lithobius niger
TATGTGTACGAATTTTATGTGCACAATAAATCCGTTACTTACATAAGTACGTACTTACTTTCTGCTGAAAAGAATAATTTTGTTTAGGGCTCTACTGGAATTTGATAGCAGAAATCATTTCTGCAATTTTCTGCAGGTAAAAATTATTTGCAACCTCAACAATTCATTATTAGAACTTGCAAACTTTAACTCACAACTCTGCGAAAAAAAGTGATCGCGAAAATTAAAACTTAACTTTGCCAATAACTGAGTAATCGTGTACACCATTATCTCATTACTATCAACAAACCCCATTATAGTACAATCTCTTTATAACAAAAGGGTCTCCGAGCAACTTCAAGCAACAGCCAAAGCAGAAATTACAAAGAGTGCCGTCGCAGCATAGAAACCAAAGCACACAATAGACTGGGAAAACCCGAATATTGCTATTCAAACTCCTGTAACGAAAAGCACCTCCTAGTACTTAGTCCCTGTCTATTTCACACTGCCGCGAGAATAAAAATTCCTCTGTTGAATGACCAGAAGCCTTCCTATCTAAAATCATGCAGTTCCCTACACCTAATCTAGTACACCAACTCTAAGCACAGTGGAGACCATTCCTGGCTACATCACAGGTAGGTCACAACCGTCAACACCGTGAGCGCTGCCACTATAAGGTAAGAGCCCAAGGAATCACTTGATCAAGCCGCACTGAGATCGTGCGCTGAACTTAAATTTTGTGAACATTTGTGCAAATTTTCTGAGGCTTGGCCTGAAGAAGGTGGCGGATATCAGCCACTAAAAATTCGTCTGTAATTGAATTTTACACGAAACGGTGTTGCATTGACTGTGAAAGTAAGTAATAACTGTTTACAACAACAACCCCTTTACAATGATACATTTAATAAAGTATAAGAATGGCCAAATTGTCACTGTTCTTATGCACACTTATAACAACACCCTTTATAACAATAACCACATTAAAGCAATAAGATATTTTATTCCCCAACTAACAACGATTTCATCAATCTCTCACTTGACAGTGCCCACTGAACTACAATGCTGTATATCTTAGTCCTGCCTTCTTAAAAATTACACTATATACATTCTGGACATACAGTGCAGATGATTATATAATCCGAGAAATATCCATACTTCAAAATAAAAGATATTTGCTTTACCTGCTGGACTTGATGATTTGGAAGTTGGTTAAGCTGCTGCAAAATCTGTTGTTTTGTTTCTTGCCTAATTTGAGGTTGGGTCTGAGTAGATGTAACTGCAATATTGCAGTAAGTCTGTTGAGGTTGCTGCTGTTGAGGTTGTTGAGGTGGTGCTGGTTGAGTGCGGACTTTTTGTTGTTGTTTGTGAGCTGGAGCAGCCGTTTGTACTGCCGTAAGCGCACTCAGCAGACGGTGATGTTGGTTGCCGGTACTGATGATTAGGCCATGGGCTGGGACGGTGATATTTGTATAATTATTCTGTGGCGATACTGGTGGTGTGGCAAAAATTTGCTAAAAATTTGAAACAAAAGCAAGTTATGTTATTTTTACCTAGAGGGAACAATTTATTCTACAGGTCTTTCTGAACTGTGGTAGCAAAAGAAAAAGAAAAATGTTGGTTATTTCAATAGATGGATGGTTCTTAAAGTAACGGAAATAGTGAACTTCTCAGCAAAGTTAACCCACAAATTAAGTGGGGTAATAGTCTTTTATGAATCTGTACTAACAAATCAAAGTCATGATAGTACTTCTGAGGGGTAGGGGCTTACTACTCTGCAAGACTTCCGTAAGGTGGTGCACAATGTGATCAATGTGTATCACTCTCGTTAATTTCCAACTTATCTGCTGTAAAAGCAGACCGGGAATGGCTTCACGACTCGGCAGGTGACTGCCACGAGTTGGAGACAATACTGGTCAGACTGATACAGTGTGCCGCCAGTCCTTAAAGGGGACCGACCAGATTATGGGTGTAACCAGTTACCCAGCATACAATGGTGGTGGTGGTATTCCTACGCCTGCCCTACACAACGATACGTGGCAGTGGCTTGAGAACCAACCAAACACTGCTCGCTTATGTCTCTGCATAGGAGATGACAAAAGTACTTTATAGTATATGCCCTCGCATATGCCTCAATTTCAGGTGTAGACATAGCTGTCACCTGCTTATTAAGTCTATTACTTTGCAAGCCATTCTTTTTAGGTGGTTTGCATTCTTTTTGTTTCAATATAAGACGCTTTAAATACAGAAGTTACTATACCGCACTCGCTTAACGGCTTCATTAACGACGATTACAATGGATTGTTTCTAATGCATTTTTAGGAGGTTTGCAATCATTAAAAGTAAGGAAATCCGCTGAAACGATTTTCTAGAAATTTTCACCAATTCATCAAAACCGAAAGTACACATTAAGAAAAAGAAGTTCAGGTTTGGTTGGGGGTGAGGATGGTGAGGGGGAGGAGGGGATCGGAAGAGAAGAGAATTAAAAGTTTCCCCTCCAAAGAAAATTCCCTGCTATAGGACCTGGCCCAGTTTATTAGCGGTGGCTGTAAAATGGGCACATCAATCTAGCTAAGCTACGATAGAATATAAACAATTTAGTTAGTTACTGACCTGCTGTTGTGTAGACTGAGGAGACAATTGTTGCTGTACTGGTTGTTGAGGAATAGGAGACAGTTGTGGGGATAACTGGCTAGGTGGCGCTAGAGTATGAGGTTGCTTTGGTAATGCAGGGGAACGTTGAGGAGAAACATTCTGTTGGAATTGAGTGTCTGTCAGGACATCAAACGTAAGGTCGTCATCTGCGGCCAAAAATTGGTCTGACGCTAAGGAGTTGAGAAGTTGGCCATCGAACAGTTCATTGGCTGCGCTTGTGTAATATCGCATTACTTCTGCAAACATAGTAAAACAGCAAACAATAAGTAATAGGCACTACACTAAACGGTATTGGGTAGTTGGGCAGTATGATTGGCCATGCTAATATTTAGTGCTATTTTCACATGCTATTGTGTCGTGTCGCTGGCAAGATGATGAAAATATAATCATCCTAAAGTACATTATTACATACTTAGTTGTTAGCCAGGGGCGCAGCAAAGGTAAACAGTTGAAGGGGGATTTCGTGAGATGCGCCGAATTTTCCTAGACATCTGGGAGAGGGGGGGGGGGGGAGATTCTTCGGGGGTCCACTGTTAGCTCCCCAACCAGCGTCCAGGGCTAATTCACAGAAGCTTTGGATGCCGTAATTTCACTAGCATATTTTGTTTATTTTACGTAAGCTACCAGCAGTCAAAAAGTTATGCAAAGTTAATGCAAAGTTATTTATGCATCATCGGCCATTAAGAATAAACAATCAATAAATTGAAAGCAAGCACCTTTAAGTTTTAAGTTCAGTTCTCCACTTGAAGAAGAGCAGTAATTATTTGTTCTTAGCTTTACCGATATAAGAAAACAAGTATGGTTTTGTGTATCATGTAATTCTTGGTCTTTGTACAGTTAACAATGGTTTACAATGCATTCAAGTACTGAGTACGAACAATGCAGCAACAGGAATCAACCTGAAAACAATTGGTCTATGCTCTCGAAGAACTTACAAATCACATACGTATTCCATCATATCGGTTGGCCATTTTGAGCCCATCAACTCAGCTCTTTCTATATATATATTTTTTTTTTTTACATTAATTTTGTTTTTGTTTGTTTTCATTCTCTTTTATTTTGCATTCATTTCGTTTCAATTTGCCTGAATGGGCAAATGAAACAAAAGCAATTTGAAAAGGAACAAAGCCCGAAAAAAAGGAACGAAACCAATATTAAAAAAACAAACCTGGAATTTCATACTTGATTCACAGTTTTTAAGTACATGAAAAAAATTCTTGTCCCGGAGAAACAGCAGGCTAATTCTGTGGGTCTTTTTGCCCTCGGGCTTGGAGATTGCCGCGGTAGTTTTACTTTAGGGATGCACCGAATACAAAATTTGCCGAATACCGAATATACAACCAAATACTTAACTTGCTGAATACCGAATAATATATAACCGATTACTCAACTCAGCGAATACCGAATACTGAACATACAACCAAACAGTTAAACTGCAGAATAACGAACATTCGGCACCAAACAATTTACATATTCGGCCGAATACCGAATTATTAAGTTCTGTACCGAATAATGGCTGAATTGACAGACTACCGAATTATTCGGCCGAATACTTAACCGAATACCTGTAATTTAAGCACATTTGGTAATTTTTCCTTCTTTTAGAAATGTCAGAACACAATTCCTCACAAACCAAAAACTAAATGCTTAGCTAAACGTTCTTAGATTAACACAATTGCATAAATATATACTAAAAAATATAAGGCCAAATATCAACAAATCTTAACACTATTCACAAATCTTAACACTATTCAGCCGAACACCGAATATCACTATTCGGCCGAATTCTGAATACTTGAATTTTGGGCCGAATATTCAGTGCATCTGCATTTTACTCATCATAAATCCCATTTGTATCCAGAACCTTAAGGGCAGTTAAACAATCATAGTCTGGGCATTCGAAATTGTCATGGTGGAGGGGGGTAAGAAATCACTTAAACCTGTTGCTATTATATTTTGTTAGTGGCTACACACAGTAACGTCAGAAGATACTTCGCTTATAGTATAGAATCCTACGCAGATATGAGCAATAAAGGCATCATATGCCACCTATTCACACCACAAGGGGGAAGCCATCAAACCGCCAATAAATCTGGAGCAGTAAATATAGGCATACAAATGTGTAGGAATTGTAAATTATGTAGGAGCAAAGGAATAAACAACAGCAAAGATCATACACGAGAAATAGCTAAGATTCTGTACACCTTTATTACGGACTTGTATTTCATTGAGATGACATGAGCAGGACTAGAACCAACTAAGTCCAGATCACAACTCAGATGTTCCAACCATCTGAGTTAGCATTCCAAGGCCTTAACAAAGACTTCCCGAACCCCTTTTTAATTATTGGTGTCATGGCCAGGGCATGGCCTTTATATAGCTCCTTTCCATTAACAGCAGCGTCATTTCCTCTGCATAACAGTGTCATGGCCACAACTATGTAGCTTTCACAGCAGGTTGGGGAAGTCTTTATTATGGCCTTGGACAGATGCAGTGGCAGATCGAGTTGGTCTGGGCCCCACCTGGAAATGATTATTAAGGGGCCCATAAATATTAAAGTGTGAGGAGGGAGGGGGAGATTTTGTACAGAATAAAATTCGAAGTACAATTCAAAATATTAAAAAAATGATGCAGTTTTACAATCATTCCTACGGTAATTAAAAAGAAGGCCCTGTGATGCCTGTGCTCATGTCAATTATGGTATGAAAAAGATCTTAGGAATTTCCAATTGGAATTATCTAGCAAAATTACCTCAACAGTAATTAAAAAGAATATGTTTGTCTGTTTGGAGCACAATAACGCTAGTATTTTTTTTTTCTGATTTGGTTAGAATTTTCTGACAGGCACTTGTTTGAAGAAAAACTCTTCAAATATTTTCGGGTTTTAGCCAATTTTTAGTAGTGGATTTCTGGCAGTAAGGGAGCCTGATCCATAAGTGTAGAGGCCCCGAGCGCTACATGAATAACACAAAGCTATTTGCCATAATATGCCTTAGATGTTTGTAGCGTTTCCAGTGCAAGCCACAGCATAACAGGTAGCCGTAACGTTCCATAGTGAAAGTTATTTTAGTGTGAAGAATGTGCAGACAATAATTACAAATGGTAAAAAAAAAAAAAAAACACACAATTACAGTCAATTTCAAGCGTTTTGAAACAATTTTTGCATAATTCTACAGCTAATCGCGCCCATAGTAACATTAATGTCATAGCCGTGCCCTTAGCTAGTCACACATCAACATTATTTTCTCCATAAAAGACATGGTCCCACACTTAAATGTTTAGGTTTTCATCGTCATTGAACCAAACACACCTGATCCCAACGTTTTGCAAAGATTTCTACCACATGAGGAATTTTCACCAGTAGGCTGAAATCGGGTATTAAGCTTGATACAGTTAAAAGACACAGTCTGCTAGTGAGCAGCTTTTTTATATTAGACAGCAATTTCTGACAACAATTAAATCTCATCTACTTGGCAGGTGTCTAGATTTAAAATCTAGACACACGCTAGTGTGTTGCGCCAAGTTAGGCAACAAACATCACATCAATTCAATTGTCGAGGTTGTAAACCATTGTAGCGCGACACCATAGTGTCTGTGTCTTATATCCTGAAGCACAGTTGGGCACATTTCATGTAGGCTACTTGGGGGAAAATAATAATGCGGTACAAAAGTTTAAATTGTGTTGAAATCGAGAGCAATGACCCACCTGACAAAAATTAACTCGTATAGGAATACCAGCTAAGCAGCATTCAATGTAAATTCTGACCCTCAATAACGTTGAAAATGTGTTACTACTAGCTAGTCCGCTCATCCCCATGTTAAATCCCATAGGGTGATTATTCCTCGATACCGAAATAACGGGAAGGCTTCCAGCTGTGAAATTGGACGAATGGGTGCAGTACAATAGGAACTGTGTACCTTTTATGGTTTGGAGCCTGGGTGGGGGGGGGGGGGCGTAACAGGGATGGCGTGGGAGGGCGTGTAAGTACGAAAATATTGTTATAACCATTGTTAGTATTGTCGGCATCGTCTCACATTGGACGGCCAAAGTTCGGACAATGAGAATGTGTAAACTGACGTGCGTGCCTAAACATACACTAGTGTATCACAATAAATCTAAACAACATTGCAAAGAAATTGTATTCACGTCCAATTCACGAAAAATAAACCAACTGTAATTTAAACAAAGTAAAATAAACAAAGCCAACATCCGGTAAAGAGGCCACCATGTGGAGAGTGGTTCGGCCCTTCAAAGGAGTGATATCAACACACCAAATCTAACTAAATAAAACAAATTACAACAAAATTAAAACCAAACACCTATAAAGAGGTGCCCAAGTTGAGAATGGTTCGGCCTATAGCCTAGGCAAAAGGTAGTAGCAAATTGTTGAAAACCAATTTCTTGTCGACGTAGCACTTTTTACACATCAGCACGGTAGTGGAGTTGAGTCAATACACAATTGGAAAAAAAAGGAGTGATATCATATCAAAAACCAAAACTGGTAAAAGGGGCCACCAAGTTCCGAATGGTTCGACCCTTCAAAGGAGTGATATCATCACACCAAAACATTCGCCAACTTAATCGCACCGAATAATACTTTGGACGTTAAATGAAAACTAGAATATTGCTACCGAAATTTCATTTAACCTTTGAACTATTAAGCAGAGAGATTCAGGCAAATGTTTTGGTGTGTTGATATCACTCCTTTGAAGGGCCGAACCATTCGGACTTGGCAGCCCCTTTTACCAGTTTTGGTTTTTGATATGATAATAGACTACTACAGCAATGACCACAACAATATGAGGAGACTACGCAGCAATGATCTCACCAATATGAGGAGACTACTACAACAATGCTTCAAAATAAGCTGATCAGGATAGATCAATAAGATTTACTTTCTGCCTCTCCCATAAAAAAAATAACAAAGTCGCCAGGCTAAGAGTTTGGACTTTGTTAAATACAAAGCTTCCTATTTCTTTATTCTCGTGGAAATATTCATATGTAATTGGATTGAGTCCAGACCAGGGGATGTGCTGATTGAGTGAGCGAAGCCAACCAAAATTGACATTTGTTAACCGGTGTGCACAAAAATACACAGACGGGATATACACCTTCCATTCCACAACAACACATGAAAGAGCAAACCGTCCCAAAGTTGCAAATGGTGCATCAAACACAGGCTTCAGCTAGTCTATATTTATGAAACCCTAACTCACATGAGCATCGGTGAGGCTCAGATAATCTGTCATACCCTATTATGATCTTCAGCTAGTAATAGGATACGGACAGAAGTATAAGTGCAGGAGTAGAAAAGCAGAAACTAGCAACAATTACAGAATGGCTGTCGACGGATTTATTAGACGCCTTGGCCTACATCCTTATAACTTAAAAGTACAACACAGCACACCAAGTACACAACCAACTTGCCAAACAAATTAAGCCAACTAAACCAGCATACACAACTTCACAACATCCTACACAACTTCACTACAAGTCCAACCGTGTCATGGTTATCGTTGGTTTGGGCAACAATATGAAGCTCACAGCATTGAGAAACAATCGCTGATGCTTACAGCATTTGAGCAACAATCGCTGATGCTTACAGCATGTTGGCTTAAGCAACAGTCAGAGCTGTCATCGTTTGTTTGGGCAATCACTGATGCTCACAGCATTGTTATCATGCTGTTGATTTCGGTAGAAATAGCTTATGGCATTGTTGTCATTCTGTCAGTTTGGGCAACAACCTCTGAAGCTAACAGACTGCTGTCATCCCATTGACAGGGGCAACAATCACTGAAGCTCACGGCAATGTTGTCATCCCATTGGCAGGGGCAACAATCACTGAAGCTCACAGCACTGCTGTCATGGACAACAATCAGTGAAGCTCACAGCACTGTTGTCATCCTGTTGTTTGGGGCAACAGTCACTGAAGCTCGCAGCATTGTTGTTATGCTGTTAGCATGGGCAACAATCACCTAGAGGAAAGACTACTAATGTGCTAGCAGGGAGTTCTTTCTGCATGGGAATTTCCTGAAAGTGATCAAAAGGATTGGATTGGATTTTATTACAGAAGCCCTGGCTCGAAGCCACATACCCCACCTAAAGAAAAATACAACAAACAACCACCAGATGCACCAAAGGGGACAACAAACCGCCAGATGCAGAACAGGCTAACAATGCAGCAGCATGTAACTATGATGCAATGGAAGTCAAGAATCACTAACGCTCACATCACTGTTGTCATCCTTTTTTATTTATTTATTTATTTTCAAGGACGGTAGCCTTCCACAGGCCATCTGCCCTACAAATCAACCACAAATCAAACTTAATACAACAAAACGCACCTTAACACTAACACAATTGACCTGGCCCGAAACGACCAGTCGCCTCCGAAAAGGCCACTACTGCCCTCAAACGCCTGTCATTGCGTGACCCCGTATGAGGGTGCACACCCAAAAGGGCCACCACATCCAAGTTCAGCGGGTAAAAGCGCTCCCGGAGACCAGAATAGAGGGTGCAGCTCAGCAGGAAGTGCTCCCTTGTCTCAAGCTCCTCACCACACCTGCAACGCCCATCACGGCCTGACCAACCTGCCACCGATCCTAGCAGAGCCGAGTGGTCCACCCGGAGACGGGACAACAACACCGCTGCCCTCCGTGGAAGAAAATCCAACTCCCTTGGTCGCGTGATTGAAGGGTGAATGGAGAACAAACCCCTGCCACGCTCACTGTTAAACCAGGCTTCTTCCCACGATGCCCTTGCCACTGATGCACACCAGCACTTCAGGTCATTGGGGCTCACCACTGCGCATATGGTCTGGCATGGCCGTGTTTGATAAGCCCTGGAGAGGTCATCTGCGACCACATTACCCAATACTTTGGAGTGGCCCGGTACCCAGCAAATGGAAACTAACGCACCAGCCACCTGCAATTCATAACACAACACCATGATTTCTGCCACCACAGGTGGCAAGATGCCACCCACCAACGAATACCTCCGGAGGGCAAGAATGGCAGCACGCGAGTCCGTATACACCACCAATTTCCTTGGGGGGAACTCACACACCGCACTTAAAGACACTGCAATTGCCATCAGTTCCGCCACAAATATACTCGGGATCGCAACTAGCCGGTACCACCGTTCGTACTTTATGGATGGAATCCACACCCCCATTCCACCGACGTTGTTCCCACAACGTGACGCATCACAGAAAACTGCTAAGGCATTCGACCCACACCGACACAGATCACTTGACCAAGAGGAGATGTCTACACACGACGCCCTGCAGAAGCACTCTTGCAGACTAGTTCGCACAGGAGGGCTGAAGACCGGCCAAACTGATGCCACCCGAAAACACGCCCCGCTAGATGCACAAAACCCACGAACCGCCTCACCAACTGTCCCCAACCTAACAAGAAACCGTGGTGGTAATAACATATAGTCCAAAAGAATTGCACCCAGTGGACCTGGCGGGGTACGCCCCAAGTTTCTTAGTAGGCAACCCAGAATAAGCCCCTTTGCCCTATGAACCAAGGGGGTTAGTCCCGACTCAATGTGTAGTGCTTCCACTGGTGTCGACCGCGAGCAACCTGTGACAATACGGAGACACACATTGACTGCTACCTGGATGCACTGAGTGTGGCGCTTCGCTGCAGAGACCAAGAATGGCAAGTGATAGTCTACAACTGACTGGATATACGAGAGGAAGACAGACCGCAAAAGACTGCGTTTTGCACCCCATCCTGACCCTGCGAGCCGCAGAAGAATACGTGAGCGTGACATGACCGAATCTCGAACCTGCAAAGCCTCAGTAGCCCCAGAGAGCCTATCGTCCAACCAGATCCCCAGGTAACGTGCCCCTGGTGCACTGGTTACCTCCTGATCCGCAACGACTATTGATGCCCGACGTGCTGCAGACTTCGAAAAAAGCACCATCTGGGATTTGCCAGGGGAGAGTGCCATCCCCCTCTCCCTGAGCCACTCCTCAATCTGGTGGCTCACCAACTGCATCCCTGCTTCCAACTCTGCCACTGATGAACCCACTAGCCAAACTGCGACATCATCAGCAAAAGCTGCTACATTCGCATGAGGCGCCACCCGGTGCAGCAGGCTGTTGATGAGGACGGCAAAGAGAATAGGGCTCAGGCAGCTCCCCTGCGGCAAGCCCCGACTAGTTGTGCGCCGTGTTGAAAAACAACCTCCTATCTTAGTACTGAAACCCCTCTCTGTCAGTATTTCACGGAGCACCAAAACTAACTGACTGGACACACCAAGGTCTTTGAGTGCACACCAAAGGGCAGGCAGGAACACAAAGTCATAAGCCGCCTGGATGTCCAAAAACACTGCAAGCACCATCGACCCTCCCAACCAAGCTTCCCTAATCGCCGTCTCCAAAAACATGACCGCATCCTGTGCACTACGCCCTTCGCGGAAGCCGAACTGCAATGGACTCAAAACCTGCCGGAACTCCAAATCCCAAGATATACGTGAGGCCAAGATTCGCTCAAACACCTTATATACACATGACAACAGAGCGATCGGCCGGTAACTCGTCACCAAACTCCTGTCCCGCCCAGCTTTTGCTACAGGAATTAATACAGCCTGGCGCCAGGAATCTGGCACTGGCCCACCTCTCCATACCATGTTAAAGTGTGAGAGCAACTCCCTCTTCGCCCCAAGGGTGGCAGCGCGCAAGTCACTGTAGGTAATCCCGTCCAGGCCTGGTGAACCGTCCTTGCACTTGTTCAGAGCAACCTCAAATTCCGCAAACGTGAGCAACGGCTCGTCATAATTAGAATGCAAAAGAACTTTCCACTCAAACGAAGGGTCAGGAGCATTGTACACCGAGGTGAAGCGGTCATTTACTGCTTCAATCATAGCCGCCCCTGTCACCAACATCCCATCCGGAAGAACTAGCCAAGTTGGGGCCCGCCTTGGGGCACTCTGAGACACCAAAGCCCACGCCACATCTGCCCGGGTACACCGACTCAGCCTATCACTGACGGTTTTCCACACACTCCGCCTTGCCTTCCGAAGGATCCTTTTCGCTGCCCGTGCACTCTGCTGGTACTCCTGCCACCGCTCCTCAATCCTGAGACGTGAGAACCGCCGGAAGGCCCTCCTACGCTCTGCCACCGCACGACAGCACTCCTGCGACCACCACAAAGGTTTCACTGACCTTGTCGACCTTGGCCTTGCAATCCGGGCACGAGTGGAGACAATTCTGCCGCAGAGCAAGTCATAAGCCCCCTGGCCAAAGGTACCATTTGCCGTAAGCCTGGTTCGTGCGAGTGGGGCCCGCCGCCCAGGCTCCTTGCGACCAGCTACCATGACAGGGGCATGGTCGCTCCCTTTCCAATCATCTGAGACCTGGACCGAAAGAGACGACGCTAATTGGGCAGAACACAAAACCAAATCGAGAACAGACTCTTGGAACTCCCCTCCATACCATCTGCAGAACGTTGGAGCTGGACCACTCAGGAGAACGATCTTTGAGGACAACAAGGAGTCAGCAATCACCACACCATTCTGATTATGTCGAGCGCTGAGACCCCACAGTGCGTGGTGCGCATTGAAGTCCCCACATATTATGAAGTTTGGGGGCATGCGGCTAAGACAAGACTCCCAGTCGGCCGCCGTAAACAATCCCTTGGCATACACACAGAGGAGTCCTATCCACGTTCCCTCTGACAACACCTCTAGAGCAATACAATCCAAGCCTGGTATCTTCGGGACTGGAATTTCACGATAAGGAACACTTTCCCTCAGCAAAACCAACACCCCGCCCCTCCCAGAAACACCATCCGCACGAAGCGCTCTCCAACTCGAGACCGCTAATGTAGCATTAAACCTCAGTCGCGTTTCCACGCATGCCAGAATGTCTACACTTCGGCATAAGAGTTCCACCTCACCTAATCTTCCGTTAATACCATGAACGTTCCAGCTGCACAGGTCATAAACGAAGGTAGCCATTATCCTAGGTCAAGATGCTGGCCGTCATCCGACCACGATGACACCTCAATGCCCGACTGAGAACTACCACTCGCTTCCTGGCTAACAATAGAAGATGATGGATCCTCTTCAAGGACACCAAATCTATTTGAAAGATCCAACGCTGGCAACTTTGACGCTGACTCAGAGGGAGAAGGGGGGCGCCGAGACTTACTCTTGCCTGGCTTGCGTCTCTCAACACCGAAACCGGGGTCCACCGGCTCAGATACCATGGCACCACTATCTACCCCTGGGTCCACCCCACGACCAGGGGGCTTATCCAACGGTGGTGGAGGGCTGATAGCCAGAGCCTGTTCTTCCATAACCACTTCCGAGTCCGAATCACCTAGTGACGCCTCCTCAACTGGATCACGACTTTGGGTTTTCTTGGCAATGTCTGCAAAAGTACAAACTCCCTGGTGAAATGCTCTACACCCCTCACACCGAGCCGCCGTGCAAAATTTACGAATATGGCCAGCGGCATTGCAACGTAGGCACCTTGGCGGTCTGTTTGGCACAGAGACCAACACAGGCATGCCGCTACGCAGTGACAATATGTCCGGAATATCTGACACAGAGTGCCCCGGCCCAAGACGCAGCACCACCTTCCGAACGTCAGAGTAGCAGTGTGTAAGTCCCTCCACTCTCGAACGCTCCCGAAACACTCGTTCGACATGCCCAAAACGATGGAAAGCAGCTCCCACTTCTTCATCATCTACAAAGTGAGGTGCCCACATAACCCGGCACACTACTTCGGATTCTGTGGGCTCAATGACCTTGCATGGCAAGCCCCCTACCACCGTAATATTAGCTTC
>JAHWFP010172493.1:0-17001 GCA_023313725.1 Lithobius niger
TGCAAGGAAACGTGGCATCATACAGTCAGTTTTCTGAAAACATAATGTGGAACAAATTATAGAGACGTCAGCTACCGCAAAGATTAAGGGGCTACCGTTAGACCTTGGATGAATAACTAACACCAGGAAAAAATAAACATTAACATAACATAAAACCACTACTCGGCCAGGGCAATCCCCATAAGGCTTGAAACAACGTCAGGCAACTACAGTTTGTCATATTTAGACTTCCACCCATTCACAGAAGTGCAGGCCATGATGGTATCAGGGAGCGCGTTCCACTCGCCAACAATACAGTTCGTCAGGTAGTTAGTTCTTCCTGACCAGCAGCCTGGCGTGATCAATATGCAACTTAAAACGATGGCTCTAATGCCTGTAACACGCTTCTTGTCATAGAAGTGTGGGAGATGTGAAGCACCACCGACTTGAACGTTTCAAGTAGGTCACCTCTGTTAGGTCACCATTGTTAGACCTACCAGTTGTTTTCGGTCACCTTCTGACCACTGAAAACGTAATTTACGTTTCTCAGTTAGTTCTGGTTTTACTGTTACGACGTCATTTTACGCGTGATTTGACATTCTAGATGTGATACTGTAGTTCTGTGTGATTTCTCTCTTTTTTTTTTTTTTTTACCATTTCCAATCCACGTAACAGAAACACATTTTACTCCCTATCCTCTAATCCATAAACACAGAACATAAGATAATTTCCCTTTTCTTTTTTTTTTCTACCGCGAGTTGTCATAAATATCTTTCAAAACACGTAATTAGGAACCGCTCAGAATTTCTCGGGGATTGGGGGGGGGGCAAGATGGAGGCTGCATGTTTTTCGGTACCCTTAAAGGGGGATCGAAAACACGTTCAATGGCTCTAAGGGAGGGGGTGGGGAGGTGCTATGGTTTGGCGATACCAGAAATTTTTCAGCCGGCACCAGTACCAGGCTTAGTATACGGTAATCAGTTTTCTGCGGTACTTTTAAATGAGGCGTTATCTGGTATTACAGTGATGTGGCACTAACACCCGTTTAAATAACAACAACACATTTTATTCAAAAATGTGTTTTGTTGATATAGTTTTAAAATAAAAATTTTTTCCCCCCCCCCCCCCCCATCACCCTAATTTAAGCTTAATGCATGCTTCAAGACATATTTGATAAAAAAAAAACCTTCTTCTAAAACCTTGGGTGCCTTCGAAATTAACCTGGTTGGATCAAGCAAAAGTAACTCTTTGCATCCATACGTCACGAATTAGTATCATTGCAATAAACTATAAGACAGTATTATTTTGAACAGCAAGCAGGAGTTCATTTACGTACTTGCTGTTAGATACGTTGTAGCTTTAGTCACTATTTACTGAAGCTTACTTGTAGAATTATGACACCGAACGCAACATAAACTCATCCACCTGCCACAGCGAATTAATGCAACGAATCCCTCCTCCCTTGTTTCTATGTCGTTTTTGATTGGTAGATAGTCGATTCGTTTGCAGTGTTAGCCCCTGTTTTCCCCAGTCACTCTCACCAACCAAGCGCGGCGAGCATGGATTTGTT
Organism: Lithobius niger; assembly: GCA_023313725.1. Taxonomy (NCBI): domain Eukaryota; kingdom Metazoa; phylum Arthropoda; class Chilopoda; order Lithobiomorpha; family Lithobiidae; genus Lithobius; species Lithobius niger. Next base: position 1,549 of record JAHWFP010172493.1, read on the forward strand.
CGGTTGTGTGGTTTACAGCCTGAAGCGTAATTTGAATGCTATATGTACAGGCAATTGTCAAAACTAAGCTAGATCAGGGGATTATGACGCGACATCTCGCACGACCTACGCAAATATTACATTCAACAACGTGTTTCTTCGCAACCTGTAGTTACATAGGTCAGTTTTCAAAGGCACCCATGATTGGTGCAGGCTCGGACTGGCCATACTGCCATTGGCACAGGCGCCCTTTGATTACCGCACTTTTGGCGCCCCATGGGCAGCCTTCTTTCTGTTTTACCCATCCCAGAACGAAAAATGAAATTTCTTCCACTGTTGCGCTTCCCTTCAGGCACAAATCCCCTTCTCTCTCTTTCTCCTTCCCCTTACTTGCATTTTTTACACTCTTTTTAACCCCCCCCCCCCCCCAACACACACACACAAAGAAAAAAAGTAAAGCTATCAGCTATAAACGATGATCTTTTATCTTTTACACATTACAATTTTAACTAGTGGGGCTGGTCTTGGTGGCACTTTGTGGCCCTTCCATATCCAGTCGTGTTTTTTATTCATTTTTTTTTAATTTTTTTTTTTTTTTTTTTTAAGTCAAGGCTGGCAGTAAGTGATCCTTGGATCCTTGCCAGACCTGCTGCTTCTGCGGTAAATCTTCTTATATCTTATATCGTATATATAAAAAAGAAACACTCATTTCTTGAAATATGCGGCAATACATGTGTGGACGTATTTCAAAGCCCGTAGAATATCAAAATAAGCAAAGCCTCCTGGGCTCTTCCCTGTACAATGCTCGGAGAGCTTAGAGCGCTCTCTAGACCCGTCAGACTTGAATTCCTGGTAAAACGCATGGCGCCCCTCCCCCATCATTTCTCTAAATGGCACAGGTGCCCTTTGTTACCCAGTCCGACTCTGGATTGGTGGTAAGGATGCGGTCTTTCTAACTAATATCAAGCATAAATATGTAAATTTGAAACGCGTGATAAGTGTATTCCAGCATGGGTAATATTACCTTTGATTCCAGTAATAAAATAAACCATACAATACATGTCTTGCCTGTGACTGCATTCCATTTAAAATGTAGGGCTTTGTTGTTATAGCTTTTCAACGGTAAGGCATTGTAATCACCTTTCTGATACACTGAACTACATTTAGTTAAATTAAACAGTATGACAACAGGGTTACTCTGAACTATAGGATTATGTGTAAAATTAGAAAATAGTATATTTCAATCGCGATTCATGTAAAATATGCATAGGATCTATCTGGTAGCAAACTGTTTACTGAACATTTGTGAACGTACACAAATTACGTAACGTAAAGGAAGTTGAGCAAATGTGTTGCCATTCTGCTATGATGGGGACTGGGGGGGGGGGGGGGGACTATGGCGAAGTGTTACGTAACACAAAGTCTCGCTTAATGTTTTTTCTAAATTTTTCGCTGCAATTTTTTGCTAACATTATTTTTCTAACTTCTGTCAACTTTTATTTATTTTTTAATCACTGGTCAATACACCCCTACCTAGGTACTATTTCATCCGAAAAAAATGTATACAATTGCAGGGGGGCGGGGAGAGGGGTGTATGCCAAGTGTTGCACTGATGTTACGTAGGGGTACGGGGACATGGTCTCTAAACTGCTAAATGAAAAAAAATACGGAATTTGCGAATGCTCCCACTCGTGTAACCGTAAGTTATCGGTTTGACCAGGAGCCTATCTACATGAAATATTCATAATGCAGTCCTATGATTTGAATTCCGTAAAAAAGCGCACTTTGAATTCCGTAAAAAAAATTGGCATTATACGATCAGTGGCAAAGCTATAATAATATGAAGTTATCAGAGGCCGAAACAGGCAGCCGCATCAGTTCAGTATAGTATAACAAGATGACTTTTCTTACGCATGTAGCCGGCGTGTACCATCAGGGAGTACAGAAAGTACCGAATCAGAACCCGCATTATTATTCAACTGCTGTCCCTCGGTGCTATCTCTCACCTCCGAGACTACAAAAATTGTATATAAGCTAAGTATAATAACTATGATCAAGCCAAAGAAATGCTAAACGAAGCTATTAGCTAGCCAGTTTTTCTAATGGGGCTGTGGTGTGTGTACAATTTAAATAAATTTAAAAATAAAACATCATTGATTTATATATTTTTCAAAAATATTACAACAAATAGTATATTTGGCGATTGTTAGCCGTATAAAATGAATGGATTCTGAGTGCTATAGATTTACGGAGATTTACCTCAATCTATACATTTGTCTACGGCAAATTTCCAACTGAAGCTGAAGTTGATGCTTGGCTCAAGGCCAACTGAGCCAGTAGATGTGTCGTTCGCTATACTCACACACAGCTATTATCTCAGTTGGCGTTTGCTTAGCTTTAAGTTTACTCTAGCGTTTCCAGTTGAGGGCGACACTTGTCTTTCACCGCTTAGCGCTTCACCGATTTCGGGCTCCGTTCCTTTTACGTCTGCAGTGCTTGAATTTAGATCAAAACAAGGGACGAAAATGTCAGTGAATCGCCGACTTTATGAGCAAGTACCGTATTTTATAGGTTGGCGATGGTCAGTAAGGAAAAAAAATAATCTTTGAGAGCAAGCTGTGTTTGACGCTCGCCTGCAACTTTGTTATTCACTTATCTGCTATATCTGTGCCACTTGGAAAATAGAATGAAGATGCTGCTTTCAAGGTCATTGCAATTCGGAACCTTCCTAAACGACCAAACAGAGCGAACCAAACCCACCACTGTTGCACTGATATGTATTCGACTCTAATACATAACTTAATGTGCTTATCCCAAAGCTAGAAAGGATATAGGCTTTGTTGACCGTTGTATCAGACAGTTCACTGGCCCCGATTGGTACTTGGGTGGGTGGCCTCCTGAGAATCCATTCCGGGTGTTGCAGACATAGGGCCTTAGGGCTTCGTCGGGCAGATGACCGGGTGCGGTTAACGCTCGCTAAAACCCTTGACCCTTTTTTTTTGACAGTTTATTAAGGCTATTACGGTAGAGTTACATTTATCCACCCAAAATCAAAACTGGTATAAGAGAAACCGCCAAGTCTCAAAAAAGGGTCGGCCTTTAAAAGTAGTGATATAATTCAACCATGGAAAGGCCGCCAAGGTTAATCGTATTAGCCACGTTAACCGCACCTACTAATAGTTCGAAAGTTAAATGAACACTAGAAGATGGCTAGTAGTGGTAGCAATCTTCAAGTTTTCATTTAACTTTCTAACTATTAGTAGGTGCGATTAACTTGGCTAATAGGATTACCCTTGGCAGCCTTCCCTGATTAAATTATATCATCACTTTCAAAGGCCGACCCTTTTTGGAGACTTGACAGCTTCTCTTATACCAGTTTTGGTTTTGGGTGGATATCACAACTTTCATAGGCCTGTGAATACATGTGTAATTGTCACCTCTACCTTTTTTGTCTGGAGGTGTTTTATGTCTATAAATATTCTTATTCATAATTTTCACATTTATCATTGCCCAATTAGCCGTTACATCAGCCAAATTGACATGGTTTGGTTTATTGTATGCCCATGTTTCACATGCTTACGTTTGTTCAATCTCATTTTTGAGCACACTGGATTACATACACTGATTTTCGTTCGCTTCGCTCACTCAATCAGCGCATCCCCTTCAGTCAGTACGATAACACGGAGCCCCCAGAAGAGAGTGTTTGCACTCGTGCATGGAAGGGATTCAACAGATCGGAAATAAAGCACCTTGTAGGGAATTTCTTCCTCCAAGTCCTCCGCCTTTGCTTCCAATGGTAATCTGGACAACATATGTGATGTTAAATTATATTTACCAGGCACATGCTCCAACTCAAAGGAATAGCCATTGAGCTGCATTGCATATCTCTGGACGCGACTCGCGGCCATTTCCGGGATGCCGTTTTTAGGTCCAAAAATCCAAAGCAAAGCTTTGTTATCGGTTTGAAGAATGAAATGGTTAGAGTAAAGGTACTGATGAAATTTCTTTACCCCCCCCCCCCCACGAAATCCCAAGGGCCTCTGTCGAATTGACAGTGCCCCTGTTCTGCTTTTGTTAGCTTACAAGAAGCAAATGAAATTGGATTGTTCTGACCATTTGGTAGGGTATGCAAGAGGCACGCCCCCAGACCAAACGGAGATGCGTCGACGGCCAGCTTAAGCTTATACTTTGCTTTATAGTGCACCAAAGCATTGGAAGTTTTAAATAACTGCTTAACCTTAGCCATGGTAGCATTGCATTCAGTTCCCCAAATCCAATTTTGCTTCGTGCTTAACAATTTAGTTATCGGGACCAATCATGTGCTAAATTAGGCAAATATTTCGCGTACTGGTTGATAAAACCAAGGAAACTCTGAAGTTCAGGTATATTTATCGGGTTAGGGACATCAGCCACTGCTTCAATCACTTTTGGTAAGATTGTTAGCCCCTCCAAATTGATCCGATGACCCAAGTACTTCAGCTCCGATTGAGCAATTCTACATTTCCCCACACCGAGTCGGGCCCCAGAATTCTGTAAGGCTGACAACAGCTGGATAAGACTATTGTCATGTTTAACACCCTTACCGCAAACCAGGATATCATCATAAAATGGCTCACAATTTTCAATGCCTGATGTTAGGGTCACCATTAAACGTTGGAAGAGACCTGGACTACTAGCCAAGCCAAAGGGATAGCGCACAAATTTGAACAAACCCAAAGACGTATTGATGACCAGGGTTTCTTGTGACTCTGGGTCTAACTCTATCTGAAAGAATGCATCCTTTTAATCAATCAGGCTGAATGTATTGCTTCTGGAGAGCTTACCAAACAATTTCGGCGGCAGTGGGGTCTGGATAGCGGCTTATGTCAAGTTGTGAATTAACAGTTGTTTTATAATCCCCGACAATCCTAATCTCTCCATTCAGTTGAGTTCACTTTCCGAGAGTGAGGCACCCACGAAGGCCATAAAAAAGCTGGCTTTATTAAAATGTTCGGTCCTTAATAGCCTTTGAATCTTGGTCACTAAAAACATGTTAGAAAAGACACATAAAATTGCCTGCAGTAGGTACGCCCAACCATGATAGTGGGGCGTGCCTACTGCAGGCAATTTTATGTGTCTTTTCTAACATGTTTTAGTGACCTCCAAAAGCTATTATAAAGACCGAAAATTGTCCTAAAGCCAGCTTTTTTATGATCTTCGTGAGTGCTTCTCTCTCAGAAAGTGAACTCAACTGAATTTCCATTCCCACGACCAACAAATTCCTAATCTCTCCATTAGCCTTGTGAACTACCACAATGGGTGTGGCCCATTTACTAGTGTTTACTGGCTCCAAAACTCCCATTGCTACCAACCGTTTGATTTCAGCATTGACTTATCCTTTAACGCGAGTGGGACCGGTCTTACTTTGCGATAAATAGGCACCGCATCAGGTTTAAGCTTTATCTTGGCCTTAAAATCTTTAAAGCCACCAAACCCTGGTTTGAACAATTCAGGAAACTTTGTTGTCAAAATCTCTGGAGTAATTGCTGATCTATTAATTTCTAAGACTTCACTTTATATGTGTTCAATATACCTTAAAACCAAGGGTAGAACTGTTTTAGATCATAATCGAAGATTGCTAGCCAATCTTCGCCCATAAGAGGCAACTGTTCAGTTTTAGATATCAAAGCTCGAAACTGTTCGGACCTGTCGCCAATTTTAACATTTACACGAATACAACTGAAAACTTTCTCGATTTCAGCTGTCCATGATTTTACAAAAGTACTAGACTTCAAAAGTTTACAATTCTTGAAATGAGTATGTTACTGTCTAAAGGGCAAAATTGTAGCGTGACAATCCGCATCAAGCGGTAATTCAACCCCATTGATGGTACAAAGAACCGTCCACTTCTCCACTTTAACAGACCTTATGTTCAAAACGTTAGCTTCTAAATAATCGTCTGACTCGCCAGAACTTTCACACTCACTGGAACTCTCACTTTCAGAGTTAAGCTCAGTTGCATGAGATGAGCTTTGTTGTTTTTGTAACCATATTTATGTTTCTTACCACTACTTTTAGTGTGCAGTTTAAACTCAGATGGTTCAGCTTGCTTACCAAAGTGTTTGGGCTTTTTACAGACCGCTTCAAGATGTCCCTTTTCATGCCAGCGACCACAATTGTAGTCTCTAAACTTACAACGGCTACGAGCGTGAAGCTTATAAAACCACAACAAAACAAACTAAGTTTTTACTGCTCGAAGACGAGTGTTTGGACGTATGTTGTTTACGTTTAACTTTTGAATGCTCGACGAAATTAACACTGCTCGAACTGGTTTTAAGTTCTGATTTAAGTCAGCTGCTTCTAAAGAAAATGCTAATTCAACAGTAGACTGTAAGTGGAGTCTTTTCAATAAGTATCAGCGCCTGAAAGTAAATCAAAACAAGGTACGAGAATGTCAGCGTGTCGCCGACTTTACAGCAATTAAGCAATTTTACAAGTTGGCGATGGTTAGGACGGAAACAAAAAAAACCTTGAGAGCAAGCTGTGTGCAATGAGAAAAAGAGATTGTAAAAGGCAGGTTGTGACTGAATGAAAGTCTGCAGAATCCAACATTATCTAGAACTAGTAGCATCTACAGCAACATATTTAATTAGATGGTGTCACTTGGATTCCACGCGGGCCTGGTACAAAATGGGGACTTTATTGGGTCTGTTTAGTTGAACCAAAGTTAAAGGGATATACCTCCCAATGCCATTTTTCTCGATCCTCCACATCAAGTACGGCCCCAAAGGTCTATTTACTTACCTTTAGTCTTTCTATGGCCGTAGGAAGCGGTACGGCTGGTGCGGCATTTGCCGTACCACTTTTCGGCACGCAAGTTTTAAAATACGGTACCATATTCCAAACACTGCTGTCTGCTGTCTTAAACTTTTGAAGCGTCCCCTGTAACACGCGCGTGGCTTTCCTGCCGAGCTTAGTTGACTAGCGTCTGTCTGTCCCGATAGCATAAACCATGGATAGCATAAACCCCTTAGTGGATAGTATCCAAGTCCATGCATAAACTGAGCAATACTTCTATTTACCCCCACCCTACGAAAGAGAATGAGCTTGACCAAGAGAAGGGAGTTTTGGGGAAAGTAAAAGGAACGCTAAAGGAAGCTTTGAACAGCAAGTGGTCAACACCAAACTTTTATAGGAAGCTCTACACAGCAGCCAACCGACTGTAACTTAAAGAAGTTTTGTAAGTCACTAATCAGAATAGGAAAAATCACCTACATACATAAGGGGAGGGAGGGGGTGGAGGTTGGAGAGGAATGCGGGGGACGAACTACTTATTACATGCTACGTACTGTACACAAGGATCAGGTTCTAAAATGACCTGTCGTACCGGCAAATAAAAAATAAATCACAAGGTAGACTAAAGCATGGTACCCAACGTTTTCTACAGTATGCCTTCCCATTGTGACTAGCAGGCAATGGCGCTCCCACCCTCCCCCCAAAAAAATAGCTGTGTAATTTTTTTTTCACTACGATGAGGCAGTGTTGCCACATGAGAACAAAATGTCTAGAATGTTGGCCAAAATGGCTGTAGATTGCACAAAAAATCTGTAGACATTAAAAATGAAAATTTTGCTTTCCTCATACAATTTAACTTCTGTAATGCACGGTTAAAAAAAATCGTCATTGATGTTCAGGGTTCTCTTATACAACGACTCGCCTTGCATTCTCGAAGCTAGAAAATCATCTGAAATTCCAACATGGCGGCAATTTTAGCTCTGCCGTCTCACAACGAAAACAGCCAATAATGTGAGTTCAGAAGTGACTGGGAAATGGTTTCGTCAGGAGGAATTTTTTTTCTTATTGTCACTGATTATAAGACTAGGTCCTATAAGTCCAGGTCACTGTTACCATGGCAACGACACCTTTCCATCGCGATTAAATTCTAGCAGCGAGAATGCACAGGCGTAAATGTAAACAGGCACAATGCGTAAATGAGCCAGTATAGTATGGCTTCGGCAGCGGCTCGCGCCTCCCCTCCAGCTGCTCCACGCTTCCCAAAGGAGGCTCACGTGGTGTGGGGCTAAAGGGCGAACGAAGGTTAACAGGCTGCATTAAAGACTTGCTTTGTTATGATACAAGATACACGAATCTGAGAAAAAAATAAACTACCCCGACTGAAATTCATACACAGGAATTCCCACCGACCTCACGTAATTTGGATACATTAACAGCTTATACAAACACAAATTTCCCCCTTCCCACCTAAATCTTACACTTATAAGAGGCAGTATCAGTGTATCACAGATTGAAAATCTTAACGAAAATATTGCGGCACCATCTAGCGACATTGATATTGTTAAACATTACAGCTTGCTTCCAGGTTCTCAAATTTCATTCAATAATTTAGGAGGTTTGTGGCGTGTTTGCTTCGTTAAAAGAAATGAGGTCCATTTTTTTCACTTAATCCTAGCCCTTGCTTGGATCAAGTGAAAGCGCTAGATGTTGCCGGACTCTGCAGACTTTCAATCGGAGAGTGCCACTTTAACAGCACACAGTAGCTTCATGGCCGAAATAGTAGGGGGAGGGGGGACACAATTAAAAAGTCACTGTCGGTCGGGAAAATGACCCACAGTTGGTGGGGCGAACTACAAAAAGAAAGAGGCCTCAAAAGTTATCAAAGTTCTCTAAACATGACCGCCAGAGGTAGATAAGACAGTACCAGAAATGTCTTCAACTTCCGGGTGTCTGCCCGGGACCCTGCTTGGGGAACTTCAGTTCTCCCCAACACCCTAGCTGATTTCGTTAGGCCGTACCACTTTTCATTTGCTTCCTACGGCCCTGTCAGTCTGTCTTTCCCTTGCTAAAAAACCGTTTTAAAATGAGGCGTCTAGGAGATTTTCTGTTGAATATTGTGAACTATATTTAAGAACGACCCGTCACTAAATGATGCATTGCGCGCGTAAAATAATCAGGACGTTTCATCTTTGTGTGTACATCTACTAATTTTCTAATAATTACCATGAGATCTAAAATCTAATAGACTAATGCGGTAAAAATTAAAATTAATTATTCCAATAGATCGCCGAAGCAAAATTATAAGATACTAGCCTAGAAAATTATAAATTGTGATTTTAAAATACAAGAATCATTCCGGTTTGTGACGACACAATCGTTGACTAGATTCTGTCTCGTGTACTATTCATAAAGCCAACCGAGACAGCAGCTATGCGAGGCCGACCTTGGCACTGTAATTGCTCGTATGATGATCTGCGCGTAGCTGTAATTTGGCACGCGGGATGGTATAAGGGCGCGTTTATGCGAGGACAATTTTCTCGCTCACTAGCTTTTACTTGATCAATACTAACTCTGCTGGCTGCTTCTCGCTTTTGTCGGAGAATGCGGCTTTCAAGTTGTCTATACGTAGTAACCATGGCAACAACGCGAACGCAAATTTGCTCCTCGTGCCTCGCGACACGAAGTACGATGCTTGCAACATGACAGCGTCGATTTATGACAACAAGAAAACAATTTTTACTACAGTACACGACGACGGACATACTCCTGAATACCGGCATTCAAAGATTCGTCTTCGAATCGATAACTCCGAAATTGACGCCATGTTGGATTTTGAATTCTCGCTGCGAGTAGCTATTTATTCTACCGTCGTTTGATCACTGCTAGAAGCTGTTTTTTCAGCGAGAATAGCAAATTTTGGAAATAGCGTGAAATGGCAACAATGTTGTAGCAATGTTTAAAATGAATGTTGCACTTTGTTCTTTGTCCGTGCTGTTATTTATAATACATTTAATTTGTTGTCTATTACCGCATTCATTTAATAGCAACGGGAAATTAATCGTAAATAAATAACGGTTGAGTAGCAAATAGCATTTGGCAAGCGAGAATGACTTGTTGCGTAAAAGCGCCCTAAGGGCTCGTTTATGCGACGTGACTTTCTCGCTCGCCGAAAACTATTTGCTAGGCAACCGTTATTTATTTACGAATAATTTCCCGTTTCTATTAAATGATTGCAGTAATAGACAACAAATTAAATGTATTATAAATAACAACACGGACAAAGAACAAAGTGCAACAGTCATTTTAAACATTGCTACAACATTGTTGCCATTTCACGCTATTTCCAAAATTTGCTATTCTCGCTGAAAAAAAACAGCTTCTAGTAGGCCTAGTGATCAAACGACGGTGGAATAAATAGTTACTCGCAGCGAGAATTCAAAATCCAACATGGCGTCCATTTCGGAGTTATGGATTCGAAGACTGCTGGTATCAGGACTGCTGGTATTCAGGAATTTGTCCGTCGTCGTGTACTGCAGTAAAAATTGTTTTCTTGTTGTCATAAATCGACGCTGTCATGTTGCAAGCATCGTACGTCGTGTCGCGAGGCACAAGGAGAAAATTTGCGTCCGCGTTGTTGCCATGGTTACTACGTATAGACAACTTGAAAGCCGCATTCTCCGACAAAGGCGAGAAGCAGCCAGCAGATTTGGTATTGACCAAGGAAAGGCTATAGTAAGCGAGAAAATTGTCCTCGCGTAAACGCGCCCTAAGGCAGAACGGGTGTCCCTTTAATAAAGCACTTTTGATATTATTTGATTACATAATTATTGTCCCTCAGTGCTATCTCTCACCTCCGGGACTACAAAAATTGAATTATGAAGTTTACGAGATACGATCGACAATTACGCCATCCGATTGAACGCGAAGTCACTATTAAACTGTTATTAGGTAGTCCAATTTCCTAATAGGGCTGTAGTGCTCTGAAACTTTTTAAAAGTAGAAATATAAAATCGCTGCTTTATATATATATTTCAGTAAAATCTACGCCAAGTCTTATATTTGCCAATTTTTAGCTGTATAAAATACATGAATCTTGCCATATACGTATACATTTATCCTAATGTATCCTAAGACAACTTCGCCTTTGGCTTCAAATTTTTCTTCGCGTCACCAGTAGAGGGCGAAACTTTTCTTGTACCGTGTAGCTCTGTACCGGTTTAGCGTTCCGTTTGTTTTACGTCTGCAGCTGAGATAAACAAGGCGCGGGAAATAGAATGTCAGTACGTCGCCGACTGTCACCGACTTTTCGAGTAAGTACGTCATGTTACAAATTGGCAATGGTTTATAAGGAAGTAAAAAACATAAGAGAGTAAGCGAGAAGAACTTGAAAGCTGCGTGCAATGAGAAAATACAAATTTTATAACGGTAGCTAAGGCAAAAACACTGAATAAATAAGTAGGAAAAACTAAAAAGGTTTGTAACAAACAACTAACCTTCAATTCAAGAAGCTACTAAAGCCCAGTACGTTACAAAAACCACAAGAAGCGTTTAATGATTCTCTTCAAGGAACACTTAGTTTGTTACATCTGCAGAGTTGGTACTGCAGCAAACATGTCATGGCTGTCACTGATAATTAGAAAAGTGGGAAATAACGTTTGGACTGAACTAAATTTTGTTCGTCAGTTATGATCAGGTTGGACTCTGGTTATGATCGATGCAGGTCGTGAGTCGTTCCAAAATTGTCGTCATGCAAATGTAAATGAACATATTTCTATTCTTTTGCAGGGATCATCCGACAACTGAGTTTGGTGTGGCCTAAAGAGCTCCCAGTTGCCGGCCCTGTCGGGGGGGGGGGGGGCCACGCAAAAAAAAAATGCCGGTCAGGTGGGATGGCCGTTGTATCCATTCAGGGTTGTACATTGTACCAAAGCAGGGAGGTGTTACAACGTGTACTTTTTTTGTCGGTTTTAATATTCGTGTGAAAAAAAAACTCGAAGTGTTTACATCGATTTAATTTTTCTGGAAAAGGCAACAAGAACTGAATACAACACATACAATACACATTTGGGGAAAGCACACAGGCTACAATACAACAATTCCCTGAAATGAAAAACCAAAGGACACATGAAGGCAAAACAACCCCCCCCCTCTCCAACGCTCCCACCGAAAGCTCCCCCTCACGCGAGGTAAAAGAAGTGGGACAGGTAAGGGTTCTTCACGTACAGCTGGTTACAAGTACATTTACATGGAAGCTAAAGAGTTCGTGTAAGCCACTACTACCCCACCTATAGTGTTATGGTGTTGTATCCTACAAGGTAACCAAACTGCGAAGCCTCCATGCAACCCAGAGCCAAGTAAAAGGACCAAGACAAGTCACGATTTAAAAAGCCAGTCACCAAGGTCAAAAGCCATCAAAAGAGAAGATTATCGCGACGAGTGGACTACTGGCTTTGTCACACCTTTTTTCAAGTCAAAATGGAGAATCCTTGTGAAAGTTTCTTCGTCCATTCAAGCATGACACGTATTCGCGTCAACAGTGAAAGTAAAAATTGTTCACCCCCTTTATCTGCATTTTCTCCCCAACAATTTCGGCAATTTTCCATAATTTATTTTCCTCGGATAGGGGAAGACCCTCTGCCCTTGCATTCCATCCAGCAGTGGTATAAAAACAGTCCCACAGGGCTTGATACTGGAGTATAAATGTTAATATTACCTCGCATTCAGTCTATCGTTCTGGGTCGCGACCCCATGAGGCTACTTGTCGAATGAGTGATCGTAATAACTTTTATGAAAATGAAAATATCACTCATGCTGTGATTGGTGAAAGCGTATCCATAGCCAGTGATGCGATTCCTCGTGGGCCTGGTACAAAATTGGAACCTTTTTTTTTTACTCATTAAAAGGCAAAACTGCACTCAATTTACGTGAACTGCTATGCTCAAGTCGTAATTGCCTATAGGCCCATAAATTCTTCGGGCCCATTACAAATTGTCCACCTTGTTCCGCCCTGTCGCTGGCCTTGAACATACCCCTTCTGGCAAGCACCAGTATTGAAAATAACTTCAAGCTAGAAAGGAGTATTGTTTGTTCAATGTGATGCCGACTGAGGCAGAAATTGCACTTTTTGTCTCTCAACTCTCAGAAGGTTCTCGCGTGTACGTGTTGTTAACACCTCTTAGTGTTCTGGTGTTATATTCTGAGGTACGCGCGCGATCGCTGGTGCCTCGAGTATCACGTGATTGGCCGTTGTGGTATGAGCCAATGAGAGGGCTGTTCGTCATAAAGCAGTTCCAACGACTAAGTGCGCCATTCGAGTGCGCATAATGTATTTCAAGGTATAAACAGAGTATCTCTCAACTGTCACATTTTGGAACAGATTTATAGCACGAGATTGACTAACGATAGGTGGATACTTCTAGTGGTGGATCAAGAAAACTTTACGCGTATTTCATTTCAGGATACATCTAATTATATAACAACCGTTGTCTACATCATGTTGAATCAGTAACAAGCCCCAAGGGTTTCAATTAAACTGTTTCAATCAATCTGTAAAATGTTTCGGGGCACAGATAAAAGGGCAAACACCATTCGCAGATGGTTTCTTGGATGCAGCTGGGAAGTCACGGCCACGGTATACACAGCGTACGTGTCTCAGATTTACGGTATTGCCCTCTGGTCGAACTGTTCTGCTCGCTGTTTAAATAATTTGAGAGTCTGCTACAATAATGGCCTCAGATTTATGCTTCGACTGCCAAGTTGGAGCAGTGCTAGCATGCTATTTCCTACCCTAGGAGTAGGCAGCTTCGGCGAAATTCGCAGACAAAGGACCTTCGCTTTCCTGAGCAGACTGTATACCTCTCACAACCTAATTGTGAGGGCAGTTGTTGACTCTGGCCTCCCGTCTATTCAAGAAACTCTCTCACGATTGTGGGGTCTACTCGAGTGGGAGACTTAGGTTTTTCGATTTTCTTCAATGTGTAAAGTAGTGTCTTTTTGTAGGTTTATATAGACCAAGGTGGTCTGAAATAAAGATTATTATTATTATTATTATTATTATTATTATTATGAAAAGTTTGAACAATTTACCAATACCTATAATTTTTTTAAAACCTGATGTTTGCGTTGATTTAAGATTTACAGTGTGTATAACAATTATAAGTAATAGCTATTTTTGTTTAAAATAAGGTAACGATTTCAGTTTGCCAATAACTTACCATTCACGCCAGAATCGTGCGGGAAATTAAATTCGCTATCTTGGGTGGGTGGCGTGGGAAGTACCCTAAGCACCACGGTGCTTTACGCAGATGTAAGAGAAGTATGAAGGCTTCCAAGACAGTGGTAATAGTAAGGCGCTCATGGTAATAGTCTGCTCAGAGGTGCACAACATAAAATATTCTTTGGTGGTGGCGTACGTCAAATTGTTTCCTGCATTCTAAGATGTGTGGGCCATAAAAAGATGTCTGCACCTTTACATGAGATTGTTCGCAGTAAAAGCAGCTGTACAGTGTATGGTATAGTACAGCGGGAAGAAAAGGACCATGTGATGCCTCGTGATCATGTGTATTGTGGAATATCCGATTGGAATTATCTAGCAAAATTATCCCTTTCTCCTTCTGGTGCCATGGCAATGGCTGGGTGCACATTAAACCTCTAAACGTATAGTACAGTACAGCAAAAAGACGATGAAAAGCTAAAGGTTAAGTGAAAGGCATCCATCCCCTCACCCCCCCCACTAAAAAAAGGGGGGGGGGGGGGGACAAAACTAACAAAAAGAGTTACAAGCTTCTTCACAGTGCTCTGTAAATAGAGGTGGACTCCGTACAAATTCAGCTACAAATTCAGTTAGTAAAAATGAATAGGGATTTTCAAATTAAATGTACTCCTTCAAGTTTTCTAATTTTTATATGGATACGCACAGGCTTTTCTGGAAAGTTGGAGTTGTGTTCTTATCACCAAACAAAGGTTAATTAACATTATCTTCCCTTAAAACTGGGGCAATCCCACAGTCGTTTAGATGAAAAGAATGTCATAGCGGATAATATTTTAAAGACATTCAAATTAAATGTACTCCTTCACAGTGTTGACCGAAGGGGGAAGCAGATATGGCTTCTGTCCGTAAAGGCGCACTAGCTCAGGGTAAATAATAATAATAAAAAAAAAACTGCAAAAAGGTTGTTTAAAAGTTTCACTTTACCCCATCCCAGTGTAGCCCATCCCATGTACTAACTGACACAAATGCTGACCACGACTACTACACCAGTTTAAAGATGGAACTTATCGTAAAACGATACAAAAATCAAAACGCTATAATGTAGAAAAACTGCCATAGCCTAGCTTCTAATTAAAATAAATCGTTTTAATTACCATTTAAAAAGCTCAACAATGACAGCTGATGACTTTTAGTTTGTTGAACCTAAGACAATTACGAACATCTGTGCAAAAAAATACCTTATTATGAATTATTCCGTGATTCAACTCAAATTTCATCTAATTTGACTGGACTACACTCAACTTTTTCGGTTCGAGCTGCTCAATGAACAAACAACCTCACGGCTTAGGCTGCCCGCGCATTGAGCAACTTCGCCGCGCGGCCAGGTCGCTGCAGCCAATGAGAATGCTTACCGTTTATGTAAAACCACGCACTAATCATTTTCATTGGCCAAGTCGCTCAGTGCGCGGGGCCGCGGGGGGGGGGGGGGG
>JAHWFP010172493.1:17101-39615 GCA_023313725.1 Lithobius niger
GAGGAAGGCACATTTAAAAGATGTAGCATGACGTAAATTCGAAATCAAGAAGTGTTTGTTCACCATCACTAAGATTGCTCCGTGTTTTTTAAGTGAATTCGAGAAACACAGAATTTTTTACGGATTTTATTTTGCCGCCAAGAGCAGCGAGATGGAAAAACGGGGTGCGGACGTTAACTCAGGAATTTTAATAAACACTGGCTCCTGTGTTGACTCGGAATTACAGTAACTCTGGATTCGTGATTTGCTTTAAAAGTGTGTAAAACAATCCGGAATTGTAGTAACACGGAGTTAGGGCGCGTTTATGCAAGGACAATTTTCTCGCTCACTAGTTTTTACTTGGTCAATACTAAATCTGCTGGCTGCTTTCTCGCCTTTGTCGGAGAATGCGGCTTTCAAGTTGTCTATACGTATAGTAACCATGGCAACAACGCGGATGCAAATTTTCTCCTCGTGCCTCGCGACACGACGTACGATGCTTGCAACATGACAGCGTCGATTTATGACAACAAGAAAACAATTTTTACTGCAGTACACGACGACGGACAGATTCCTGAATACTGGCATTCGAAGGTTTATCTTCGAATCGATAACTCCGAAACGGACGCCATGTTGGATTTTGAATTCTCGCTGCGAGTAGCTATTTATTCTACCGTCGTTTGATCACTGCTAGAAGCTGTTTTTTTTTTCAGCGAGAATAGCAAATTATGGAAATAGCGTGAAATGGCAACAATGTTGTAGCAATGTTTAAAATGACTGCTGCACTTTGTTCTTTGTCCGTGTTGTTATTTATAATACATTTAATTTGTTGCCTATTACCGCAATCATAAACGGTAAATTAATCGTAAATAAATAACGGTTGCCTAGCAAATAGCTTTTGGCTAGCGAGAAGGTCTCGTTGCCTAAACGCGCCCTTACGCTGCAAATGTGCCACGAATCACTATATCATTAGATTACGAATTGTCCCGCGGGGCTATCTCGCATCCCCGGGACTACAAAAATTGCTAAGCTGATGTAGCTTGAAGTAGCTAACTAGCTTAACTCGTCAAGATAAGTTCTTATTAACAGAGTATTATAACTCTTATTAGCCAGTCCGGTTTACTGATGGGGTTGCAATGGCCGGAAAATTTTATAAAGTACAAAATACAATATCGTTGATTTATATTCATTTCAGTAAGACCTACATCAAATCTTATATTTACCAATTGTTAGCCGTATAAAATAGGTGAACCTTGCCATCTACGTACACATTTATCCCGAACCTACGGCTTCAAATTTTTCAACTTGCCTTCAAATTTTTCTTCGCGTTACCAATAGAGGGCGACACTTTTCGTTCACCGTGTAGCGCTGTACTGATTTCGGGTTCCGTTTGTCTTTCGTCTGCAGCACTTAATACCGAGCAACACAAGGCGCGAGAATGTCAGTACGTCGCCGACTTTACGAGTAAGTACGTCATTTTACAAGTTGGCGACGGTCCATATTTTAGGAAATAAAAACATTGAAACCAAGGGAGAAGTGTTGTGCGCAATGAGAAAATAAAGATCGTATAACATGGGGGAGGCAAGAGGGCTATTGCATTGAAGGGAAAGCCATTATATCCAATGGATTTCTGCGGAGACCATCTCACTCAGCCTTACATTGTTCGTATATTGTTCCTAAATCGGCTTTAATGCCGGGCCACAGTCAACCGAACCATGTTTTTTTTTTTCGATCAGCGTCGTGTTGGGTAAAGGGACGCTGATCGAAAAACCACGACCGAACTGTATTTCCCGCATGCGTGGTGAAATACACCGCGGCTTGTCACAGAAATCTTCAACAACGTTCGACTGAGTTTCCTTGACTCGTTCTAAATTCATTTAAAGGTATATTCCTCCCAAAGCCATTTTTCTCGATCCTCCACATCAAGTACGGCCCCAAAGTTCTATTTACTTACCGTTAGCAAGGGTAATATGGATCCATATTACCCTTGCCGTTAGTCAATCCCTTGCTAAAAATCTGTTTTTAAATGTGGCGTCTACGACTGTACGAGATTTTCTATTGAGTATTGGGAACGAATTTAATACCATCCTGCGATTATATGATCCTTTGCGCACTTACAATAACCATGTCGTTTCGTCTGTGTGTGTGTGTGCATGTACTAATTTTTAATCGTTTGCTAATAATTACTACGAGATCAAAAATCTAAAAGACTAATGCGGAAGAATTAGAATTATTTATGGCAATAGGTCGTTAAAAAAATTACAAAATAGTAGCCTAAACAATTATAAAGTGTGATGTTAAAACTTGGATTAATAACTACACTTCAATACAAAACCGTGCCCGTTTGCGACGACGCAGTTTTTGTGTTCATGCTGTTTCGTCTACTACCCCTAAGACCAACTGAGATGGTAACTCTACTATCTCAGTTGGCTTTGTGTTCCTAGGCAGAAAATAGTGTACATTCGTTTAGGTCTATACAACCATATGGGCCTATCATAGGGCTATTTTCTCAGTACTTGTGAATCACGCTGTACATAACGCTAGCTAGTACTATCTAGCACTTCCTTGCATCAAGCGAAGGAATGCACAATACCATTTCTTTTAAGAAGCTAACAAACCAGGAGCCTCCATAATTATTGAGTGCAAATTTGGGACGTCCTCGTGCACCTGGGAGAAAGCTGTAAAGGTTCAAATATCACTGCTGCTAGATGGTGCCGCGATATTTTCGTATGATTTTCAATTGGTGATAGCAGGAATGTATAAACCTGGTGGTAGTACCACTTTAACGTTTCTATGCTTTGAAGCTTTTTGTCCTAATTTATCTGTATGTTTTTCAACAATTTGAGCAATTTTCCATAGTTTATTTCTCTTGGACGGTGCCCTCTGTCCCTTCCGCCCTTGCATGCCAGAAGTGGTAAAAAAAGAATAATAATAATAATAATAATACTGGTTTGTTGCAAATGCAGCAGGTCAGGGAAGGGCACAAGTGCCACTTATACCTTGCCTAAGTAAGAAAAGTCTTAAAAAAAACCCAAACAAACAAGAGTCACAAGGACCTGAGTCGGACAAGGGATTAACACCATCTAAGAAATTTAGATAGGTCAGTAGTTAAAAGGCGAGTTTTAAATAAACTTAGGGAAGTGGCCATGACAGTTTCAGCTGGGAGTGAATTCCAGATAATATTCACCACACGATTTGAAAAAAAGTATTTTCTACCGCTTAGCAACAAGTTTCAGAGGATGGCATCTAGTTCTGTCACAACCCCTAATGGTAAAAAAAAACTGTCATATTTAAGGTCAACCAAGCCATGCAGCAAGGAGTAGGTCAAGCAGAGATCAATCTTCAATCTACGCATTTCAGGAGATTCTAAATTTAACAGTTTAATGCGCTCAGCATAGGATTTATGCCACACACCTGGCAGAAATTTAGTGTAATGCCATTGTACGGATTCAACTAGATCCACATCCTTGATGAGATATGGTGACCAAACTGGGCTGGCGTACTCCAAGAGAGGCCTAACAAAAATCTTAAAAGCCCACACTAAAGTAAGGCGGTCACCAGAAAGGAAACAACGCTTAATCATCGCCGCTCTCTGTCTAGCAGTTTTAACAATGTGATTACAATGTGCGGTCATTTTTAGGTCACAAGAAAAACAAACACCCAAATCCTTGACGTTAAACACGTGTTTAAGGGTTTTGTCATGTAAAAAATAGTCGTAACACGGATTTTTGCTCCCAATGTGGAAAGACGGGCATTAAGAAGGCCCGTAGGGCCTCTTAACTGGAGTACTGTATCCATGTTAAAGTGGTACTACCACGGACTGAAAGTAGGCAGAATCTGGCTGGCAACATTTTGCGCCTAGTACTATCTAGCACTTGATTGATCAAGCAGGACCGTGTACACCGGGGGAGGGGGGGGCAGAGCTCTTGCCCCTGCCCTCGTGGCAAAGTGCCCCTTTTTCTATATGACATTAATTAATTAATTAATCTGAATAATTAAAGGACTCGTGAGTAACTTCTGAAAGCACCCATTTTAAGTCAAAATAGACAAATTACTCTAATTAATATTCATGTGGGTATTGTGGCGTAATCTGTTACAATCTCAGGAAATCAAGTTTATGTCAGGATTGTCTCTCTTCTCGTGAGCGCAAGTGGCTTTCTTCTAAATAATACGAGTGCAGATAAGTATGCTTTAATGCTTTATTCGAGTCAAAATGGCCTTGAAGCCGTACACTCGGTCAAGGAGACTTAAATACTACTTAAATCTAACATAACACACCCAGTACACCAGTACACCCAGTACTCCACAGGTTCACACAAAAGTCGCTCATGTCCTATACGACTATACCCATTGGGTAGAGGAGCGGCTAACAGGCTGAGGCTCCAACTGAGGAGAAGCGCCCCGTGGCCCTACAGAACGCGAGGACCCTGTACAAAGAATGCTGACGCACCCCAGAATACGGAGGGAACACCCAAGACCCGGCGCAAACTATCCTCTGTTCTCCCTAGAACAAAGCAACGCTGATCAGCCTACAGATAGCAGTCAAATAAAAAGTGATAAACGGTCTCGGGACTTCTGCCACAAGGATAAGTATAGTTCATCTGGCAATAATGAATACAACTATGTACTGGTATTATACTGCTGGGTCTTCACACGTAGAGCTTGTAAACAGTAGAGCTTATAATATAATAATAATAATATATTTGACCACTCTACTAGTGGTGGTCGGGTAGGTGGAAAGGCTGAAGCCACTAATACCACTCCCAATTTAATTTTTTAAAAACTCAGTAATTTCTAAGCAAGAACCTGTTTAGGTCAGTCTTACTTATATGTCTTTTGAAAGAGGCAACCGAGTTCGCCGCAACAGTTTCTTCACTGAGCGAATTCCAGACAGGAACTACACGAACAGCAAAGAAATATTTCCTGCAATTTAGATGTGAAGGCTGTGTGCGCAACTTGAGTTTATGTCCCCTCGTGTGGGTGACAAGACTAAAATCGAAAAGCGGCAGTTGAACACCCAAGTAACCATGGAGAATCTTGAATGTCAACACAAGATCAGATTTTAATCTACGCAGCTCCAAGGTCTCAAGCCCAAGCATTCTTAAACGCTCAGATGCAGGGATGTTGCGAAAACCAGGTAGTCCCTTAGTGAACTTGCGCTGTACCGACTCAACCAAGTCCACATCTTTCAGCAGTGATGGGGACCACACAGGGCTGGCATACTCCAAGATGGGTCGCACGAAAGCTATAAAAGCCCAAACTTTGGTTTTGATATGTCCCAATGTAAAACATCGGTTTACCATTGATTAACTGGTAACAGTATTAACTAAAGTCTTCACAAAAGTCTTCAGTTAATACTGAAACAAGCTCTACTGTCTTATATTGCAGATGTCTAAACTGTGACAATACAGTAGATGGCTAAACTGTGACAATACGGTAGATAAATAACGTGGATTATTCAGATCTAACTCATCAAACATGTGTGCTGTCTTCTATTAGACTTAGCACATATTTCAGACACTACATAATCAATACATTTGCAAGTAAATAAAGAGTCAAGGGGTTGAGTTGAGCTAAAGAAGTCTTTATTTTGTTCTTGTCCCAAGGTTGTACAATGTACAGTGTATACCCTTTGTCTTCCCTTGGAAGATGGGAACATGATGCAACCAGGATGCAATTTCTTTAAGTCAACGCTAAAGCCTAATTCACTCCTTACTGCATCTGGAAGAAATAAAATCTGGCTTTTTGTAGTTACTCGTGAAAGATTACAAATTACGTACGGTATTTGTTTTACATTAAAGGGATATACCTCCCAGCGCCATTTTTCTCGATCCTCCACATCAAGTACGGCCCCAAAGGTCTATTTCCTTACCGTTAGTCTTTCCCTTGCTAAAAATCCTTTTTAAAATGTGGCGTCTAGGAGATTTTCTGTTGAATATAATGGAACTTTATTTACTAACGGCCCGTCAATAAATCATGCATTGCGCGCGTACAATAATCATGACGTTTCATCTCTGTGTGTACATCTACTAATTTTCTAATAATTACCATGAGATCTAAAATCTAATAGACTAATGCGGTAAAAATTAGAATTAATTGTTCCAATAGATAGCCGAAGCAAAATTATAAATTGTGATTTTAAAATACGATAATCATTCCGGTTTGTGACGACACAATCAATGGGTTCACGCTGGCTGGACTATTAGGCGCAATACCAGTTGAGACATTAGCTACGATTTCGTTGCGAGGAACGAAGCTACCGTCTCACTTGACCTTAGCTGTGGTAAATTACGCGTATGTGATCGTCGCCCGGGTGTTGTGAGGCAGGCGGAAGGTTATAAGGCAGGCGGTATGTTGCTTTAAAGCACTGAATATCAATACACAATATTCAACATACTTGCACATGAACGAGAAGAATTTCAGTGAGTCGTGTGCCTCCAGGAGCTGTGACGTCATCTCTTATTTTAGTTTTGAGTTCTCTGCTTTTTCCACTCTCACTTTTTAATGATTTTTGTTTTAGTGATTCTTGTTTTGCGTTTTTAAAAGCTTCTTTAGGTTCGTATAGCTCTAATAAATTAAATCATCTGGCGGGGTAAATACTGACACATGACTGAATAAAAATATTAAATAACATATACTATGTGCAAATTATTAAATAAGCTGATTAAGTCCTAATTAAAAACCTATAACTTAACTTCAAACGATGAAAACTCGCCAGTAACCTTTATCAGTTTTGTTTTATACAGACTTGGCTGACGTTTCTACTTTACCGAACATGTTTTTTAAGTGAAGCTGGTGATGAGAACACAAAAAATGGCCAACTACGTAGGTTTAGAATTTTTGAGAAGTGAATTGATAACACGACTTCAAATGACGAAAACTTTGTGGTAAACCTTTACAAGTTTTGTTGCGTACATTTTTGTTACGTTTCCGCATTAGACACGTTTTAAGTCATTGTGGTGATGGGGTAACAGAAGAGCACTACAGTACTAGCAAACTAAACGGACAACTCAATTTTCAGTCTTGACAGCTTTACAATTTTTTAAAATTTTGTTCCCAATTTGGAACAGCCCTGATTGGAGTCTACCAAAGCACAAGCACTGCAGAAGCATTACAAGTTAAGCAGGGAAGTGACCAAAAACGACCAGGGGCAGAATGTAAATTAAGCGCTCTCCACAATTTTTTGAAAGTATTGTGAAACCTAAGGGGAAAACGCGTTTTAAACTCACTTTCCCAATGACTTAATGACTATTATTAATTTACGAGTATTTGTGCAAAATGGGCATTATTTCGTAGTGAATATTAACTGAGTTTGGCAGCTCGACAACGTGATTTTTCAAACTTAGAAAGGGAAGCTTGCCCCCTCCCCCTAGTCACCATGGCTCCTACCACCATTGTAACTGTATCGCTAATCCAGGTTGGGTTCAACGATGATACAGTGTACCAGTGTTTTACTATATCGGCCGGCATTTGTCCAGCAGCATACGCCCCCCCCCCCCCTTCTTCGGGCAGTAAGTTTACGCCCCTGCGACCGATCTCATATTGTCCTCCCGACCGTGAATTTTTCCCTTGCAGCCTAATTTGTGATTTCATGTTTTAGTATATGCGGGCATCATACGCGGCGTTACTGTACAGAAACAGCTTAAATAAAAGGCATAAAATTGGGTCTGTTTTAAGTGTACCATCAAAAAAAAAAAAGCTTCTCCCGATCGACCCTAGTTGTAATTTAATTGGTACTGCAGCTAAACGTTTTTTTCCATAGGCCTGGTGTCTGCTACGACAATTTACGTCTGAAGCTCAATCCGCACTTTAATTTCTTCTCCGCCTTTGGTTTTGTCCATCACTGTGTCAGGATCCTGACACCCCTGACCCACCCCTTCTTTCCTAGTTTCTTGCGGTAAACATAGGATAAACCAATTGTCGATCCAATTCTCGTTTTGTCCTTTCCTTTACCGATTCGGTAGCAAATCTACTTGGTGGAATAAATAAATGCGTTCATCACTGCCATTTCTCCTGATAAGCTCAGAACAAGGTTAACTGGGATTGAAGCTGCGTGCCTCGAGTAAGGGAGCTACTATCTCACTTGGCTTTAGCTCAGGAGCGGCAAGTCATGTGACTTGAAGTGCACGAAGAATTACTACGTCACAGACTAGGCGTGTAAACATCGCGTGACGTCGCCACAAAAAGGAGCCCCAGAAGCACCCAGAAGTTTCTGGCGGGAGTGAGATACTCCTCGGACCGAGCGGTAAAAAAGAAGCTTACTAGCGTACACGCGCCACATCTGTCACCGGGATCGTACCCTTAGACGATCAAATAAAAGGTAAATGAATTCATATAAAACTATTTCCGTTAATGTATCGAGGAACCCTGTTAAAATAAAGCGGAGGGAGTTATGTGCCTTTAAAGTAGCACTATCACCCATTGAAAGCAGACGATTTCTGACAACATCTAGCGCTGTGTAGTACCACCTAGCGTTTGCTAGCACCAAGTGAAGGAATGCATAACGGCATTTCTTTTAACGAAACAAACAAGCCACGACATCCTTAATTATTGAGTGAAAATTTGGTTCATCCTCGTACACCTGCGAGCAAGCTATAAAGGTTAACAATATCAATGTCGCTAGATGGCGCCACGGTATTTTCGTTCGCATTTCAATCGGTGATAGTGCCACTTTAAGGAGTAACGTGGCTTGTTTGTTGCGTTTAAAGGGATATACCTCCCAGCGCCATTTTTCTCGATCCTCCACATCAAGTACGGCCCCAAAAAATCTAAAATCTAATAGACTAATGCGGTAAAAATTAAAATTAATTATTCCAATAGATCGCCGAAGCAAAATTATAAGACACTAGTCTAGAAAATATAAATTGTGATTTTAAAATACGATAATCATTCCGGTTTGTTACGACACAATCAATGGGTTCACGCTGGCTGGACTATTAGGCGCAATGCCAATTGAGACAGTAGCTACGTTTTCGTTGCGAGGCACGAAGCTACCGTCTCAGCAGACCTTAGTTGTGGTAAATACTCGGATGTTATTGTGAGTAGACCTGTGCGCGCCTGTGCGCCGCTTGTTTAAGGACGGCGGCAGCGTACCTCCTAAAAAATGTCGGCGGTGGCGGCACGCTGTGGCGTGCCGGAAATTATTTACCAGCAGCGGCGTTGTGAAGTAAGTTCGGCGTGCGGCGGCATATGGCAGCGTTTCATACATTTTTTCTCTGCTGAGTTAGTCGAAAATTGTATCACAATAAAATGCTATTTTATAAACTTTTAAGTCGTAAAGGAGGAAGGGGAAGTAGAGGGGGGGGGGGGGGGTTGGGTTCAGATAAAAAAATTATTATTGGTGCGATAATTTAAGAGCAAATCTATGAAGATCTACAAAGACATTGTTTTGTATTACGACAGCGGTATTGAATTATATTATATGTAAACTACTACTGATACTGTTCCCAAGAATTTTCTTACTTTTATACAATAAGTTTTTTTACGGCAACAGAAGATCGTTTGGCTGGGACCAGGGCTGGACTGGAGTAGTAAAGGCCCATCGGCCCAAAATAGTTGAATGAACCCATATGAAAGGGGGAGGGAAGGAGTTTAGAAAATTTTGAAAATAAACCCTCAAAATGGTGTAAATATTTAAGTTTTAGTAATACTGGACCATTCGTTTTTTCATCAAAATGATAGCTTAGTGAAGGAAAAAATGAATCAAGTTTCTATATGTCTTTTAATATAAAAAAAAAACACTGAAAAAATATTTGAAATTCCAAAAAAATACTTAAAAGTACTAAAACACACTGAAAATCTATTTTCATTTCCTGAAAATAATGTAACATCAGTCCCGATTTGTTTGAAAAGTGTTTCTGTCTTGCCATCGTTAGGATACTGTAATATGTTTCAGCCAAAATTTTGTAAAATTAAAATAGTTTCGACCAGCCTAACTCCTACAAATTGACTAAACTTCTCAGTATTTCTTTCCATGACTAAAAATAATAAATGCTTAAAATTATTTAAGTTAACTTAACGATCAACGACAGTATTAAGTATGTTTGCTAAATTCAGTGTTACTTTACTTTAAAGAACAGCCTACTTCCAAGCGTTACTTGTGGACATCTGAAACCAAGACTATCTTCCACCAATAACGGGCATCAGTAAAAAAAAACATGCAAGCGACTGCAGCCCTGATAAGAGGACCTAATATAAAACCTAATATAAAACCCCTTTTGCGTGCCTTTCGGATTGGTGGAAAAAACGTTGGGGGAGGGGGGCGGAGGTCAGTAGCTGTTGACACAGAGGGAGAGGCCCTGGCTGTGACAGTCAAGCACCTGACGCAAAACTTGTCATGAAGGAATACTCGTGGCTGGAATGCTATGAAAACAAACCGACCGACGGCTGGTAATCGTGGCGGATCTTTAGCAGGAGGTTGTTAAAAGTGTAAAACTGTTACACCTCCAATCTCATTGCATGAATATAAAAACTAAATAGCACACTCTGACGAAAGTACTACAGCGCATTTGTTTGTTTTGAGTGTCGTTCTTCCAGTTCAAGGATTTTCTTCTTTCTTTCCTTTTTTTGTTTTTAAGCTCCTCTGATCAGGAAGAAATCGTTAAAAAGTTAAAACTGAAATTTTGAATTAAAATACAAAGCTACCAGCGGCTCGCCGAAAAATTAACGGCGGCGTTCAGCGGCGTCGTGCAGAAATTTTTTTTTTATCGGCAACGGCGTGCGGAATTTTGGGAAAAGCATCGGCGGCGTGGCGTGGCGGCGCACAGGTCTAATTGTGAGGCAGGCGGAAAGTTATAAGGCAGGCGGTATGTTGCTTTAAAAGTTTTGCTTTGTGCATTCCATTGCTTGCTGCAAGAGAGAACTCGATAGGGCAACCCACCTTTAAATCACAATTGGCATGCAAAGAAGGATCATCACACAAGGTTGTTTTAGGACGAATTGAAGTTGATTTATTTTTGGTTAGGTGTTTAAGTAGTCCCGCGTTAATTCCCAGTCATTGCCACATTCTAAAATTAAATGAGGGAAAGGGGTTCATACAAATCTAATAAACTGTTAAATAGTAGCCGGTACTCTAACCCTTAATGAGCGAAAGTCACCTTTAAACTATTCTAAGTCCATTTTTGGAGAGTGGGGAAATTACTTTAAGTCCCTATTACTACTTAACTTAGGATATGGGCGATGAAGAAAGTCCTGGATTGGGTAGTTCAGTAGCTGGTAGCAACTGGTCGTCAGAAATAAAGTTAAAGACAAGTTTATTTTGCTGGGGACTCCTACCCATAATTGCATCCTTTTTCTATTGTTCAGGGAGCTTTGTTGCTACTGGATCGGACTGGAGCCGAGTGAGTTCTTGAGCCAAGCTAGGTCATTGATGTCCAAAAAGATACGGGTAACTCAGTACGTACCTGGTTTCTGGCTGAAATCGCACTAGACTGAGACTCTGCTATAAGCGTCATCTGCTACTGCTTCGGAATGGACGCAGTATGTTATAAATTAAGTGATTGATAAGGACAATAGAAAACTAGTGTATTGTACCGACAAATGCTCTAAACTGACACGGACACATCGTAAGATTAATGCAATTGCTGCTAAATGTAACCTATTTATTGTGTTTGTATGAACACGTAGTAATGACCGAATCAGATTTAAGGATGACCACCATCCCAACGTGTTTCCATAAGTGAATGAGAAAAAACGAACGTAACGGGATTAACTGGCGTCGTGCAGAGACCAATGGAAAGCGATAGATAACTTATTTCAAGAAAATAAATATGTGTTTATTTCAGTATATTATATTACGAAATTATTTTTAGTAAAAAAAGTTACATTTAAAAAAAATATATTTACCTTGTCAGTTCGCCTAAACAGACGATATCCCTCAACGTGACTTTGGCACTGATCACCAACAAGAGGTCCTGCTCCCTACATAGCTCGACACCAGCAGCGGTCATAAACTGTCATTGAAGTAATTCATCCCTCGGTGTTCTCTCTCACGTCCGGGATTACAAAAATTTAAGTCAAAGACATTGTTATGATACTAAACATCATCTCAAAAGTAAAACCTTACCTGTTGCTCACTTCCTAATGGTTAGGGAAAGACGGTGTTTTTCCAAAGTTAAAAATACAAATCCGTTATATTATCCTTTTTATGCAAAATATTTACAAAAAATCGTATATTTACCAATTGCAAGCGGCATAAAATAAAAATTTCAACGCAAATAATTTACATAAAACAGTACACATTTATTTCAGCTTGACAATAAAATTGGTGCCACTTTTCACTGCTAAATGGCAATAGTAAGAATTTTGTGTGCTCTTACTCCGCGTCACGTTTCCTAAGCTCTCATTCCGTAGCGTATGAAAATAATGTGGTGCCATCTAGGGGAAGGAAGGGTTATACTATTAAACCTTTACAGCTAACTCGCAGTTGCACGAAGCTGATGTTTCGTTAAAAGAAATGGCGTTGTGCGTTCCTTCGCTTGATGCAAGTAAGTGCTAGATGGTACTAGATAGCGTTTGATGTAGCCAGATACTGCAGGCTTTCAATCGGTGATAGTGCTAATTTAAAATAGCACCACCACCGATTGAAAGTCTGCAAAATATGGCAATGTCTAGCGTTATCTAGTACTATCTAGCAGTTGCTTGCATCAAGCGAAGGAATGCACAACGCCATTTCTTTTAGCGAAACAAACAAGCAGCATGCCTCCTTAATTATTGAGTGAAAATTTGGCACATCTTCGTGCACCCGAGAGCAAACTGTAAAGTTTTCCAATATAACTGTCACTAGATGGCACCACGGTAGATTCGTAAAAAATTATATGTTGGTTGTAACCGGCTATTTACATGAATGGCAAGATGCAACACTTTGCGGTGCACCTTGTCATTACGTGGCTGCAGCGTGCTCGTCCTATCACCGCATACACGGTAATTGGCCGAGCCAGCAGCAGGCAACGAGCGAGTCTAACTGCTCAACCAGTTGGAACCAGATCGCTGCTGTCAGCCAGTCGCGTGACGTAATTTCTTAGCGGAACCTCTGCTCCAGCGGTTATAAAAGCCAACAGGAACGTAGGATCCTCAGTTGGTGGGGAGAAGCAACTCTAAAGATTGTTCCTCTAATACTCTGTAAAGCTGGTACAGGCTGCAACCTGAAACCAGTGTCTAATATAATTATGATACTCTGTGGACAGAACCTCTGGCTGCGCAGTAAGGAGTAAATTGGGCTTGAGCGTTGACTTTAATTCAATCGTCCACTCCCTGAGTAGTCACATATTTTGGGAGCCTGCCAGGATTGCCTACACCTTCGGGTTAAGAAATACATGTTTTTAAACCTTCGGGATAAGAAAACATGAAAATCTTGGGTAGAAGATTTGAGCAAATTTCTTTTTACTCAGTCGGTAGAAAAATTGTAAGAATTGTTGTTGTTATCTTAGAAACTAAAAAGTTCTGGAATAACGCAACCAAATTTTGGGGGCAGTCAGTAGATCGTACCTACAGTAGTCCACATTTATGTTCTGAGTCAAAGCCTTTGGTATTGGAATTAAAATGCAACCCAATTTCTTTTCCGAACGGACAATAAAGAAAACCGTAGTAGAAAAACTTTGCAATAGGCTCTGTAAACCTATTGCATAAACCGTATAAAATTAACGATTTTGGGACAATTCGGGATACGCCAGTTTCCGCGTGCTTGGGCAACCCTGACAGGAAGACAACCACGTTCATTACGCAAGTAATTAACGTTAAACAAGCAGGTAATTTGTAAACTTTCACGAGTAACTACAAAAAGCCAGATTTTATTTCTTCCGGAAGGAGTGAATTAGGCTTTAGCTTTGACTTAAAGAAGTTGCATCCTGGTTGCATCATGTTCCCATCTTCCAAGGGAAGACAAAGGGTATACACTGTACATTGTACAACCTTGGGACAAGAACAAAATAAAGACTTCTTTAGCCTGGAGTAATTGCCTCATGTAAATCTCTCGTAATATCTTCTATTGTAAGATCTTACGGAGACACAGTGGTACGATAATAATAATCGTACCGTCGGCACAAATGCTAATAATTTAACAACAGCACATAAAGCAATAAATGAGCAAAGTAAGGGAGTCCACACAAGTTCTACGATCCGAAAGCTATTTATTCAGTTATTTATGGTTAGGGTTATCCCTCCCTTTAAATCAGTTAAACTTCGTAATATTAAATTAAAGCACTCCTAAAATAATCGGACCAAGGGAAAATAAGAGAAAGGGGGCTCTTATAAGAGATGCGCCCTTTCTCAACTCTGAACCGTACTTAGGCTGTAAAGGAGGGAAGCGCCTTCAAAATTCGGCTAAGTCCGATCGTAAAAATTACTTAACTCAGAATAATTCCGGCTGGGAATCCTGGGATGGTCGGCTCAGAGACGGGTGGCTTTTTAGGTCCAAAATAGTCGGGAGAGAGAGTGAAAAAGGCCAGGGAGGTCGTATCCTGGTCTTTTGTATTGCTGAAGATGCACAATTGGATGCTGCGGTAGCAGGGAGAGCTGATTGGCTCTGGGGCCGGACCACTGATGTCTACTGAGTATCTGGATAGGGCCACATGTGGTAGCTATTAAAGGTGCATGAGGCAGAGGCCAAGTGCACCGAGTGTCGCCTGCTAAGCTAAAGCTAATGTTATTCTGATAATAATAAATGGACGTTGTAAGACTGTTCCGTTAAAAAGTTAATGTTATATTGGTAAGAAGTATCGGTTGTGTAACGTTAGTTACCGATACCGATACCGATTACCGATACCGATATTTTATATCGAAAAGTGCTAATTCTTAAAATAATTACACTCATTTCGTTGCGGGAGGTCCTTGTTAGTGGCTTTTCACTTCAACTCTGCATTTGCTACAGTGAGGTCGCAGTTTTCTGGGTTCCTAGGGACAGGAGCCAATATAATGAGTTACGCTGTTGTTGTCCAGTGTTGATCCCCTCCCTCCCCCATGCAAGGTTGCAGTAAGGGCGAGGGGGGGGGGTTGCAAAGAGTGCTAGGCATCTTCCGCCATTGCAGATGCTTAGAACAACCCTCCTGCCGCTTCACATAACAGGCAGACGCAACGTGATTGCGGACTTCCTATCAACGTAATTGCGGACTCCCTCCAGCGGACAAATGGGCCCGTTTGTATGTTTCTCTGCCAGGTATAGGACCGTCCATTTCTCGACCTCTATGCCACGAGGTTCAATGCTAAACTTCCCCACTTCGTCAGCCCGGTCCCCGACAACCGTGCCTGGGTGGTGGATGCCCTGACCCTGGATTGGGATCGTCGGTTCGGTTCGGTTTTCCCACCACCCAAGCTGCTTCACTTTGTCCTTCGCAAGATCGGATGAATCTCTGGACCTGTTCATCCTGATTGCACCCAACTGGTCATCGGCCGCTTGGCTTCCACTTCTATTCAGCCTGTTGATCGACTCGCCTCGCTGTTTCCCAGATTCACTAGACCTGCTGTCTCAGCAGAGTAGGACCGTACTCCCACCGTCGTACTCGGTTGCTGCAGTTAGACGCGTGGCTACTATCGTCAGACTACTTGAAGCAGTAGACATTCCTCTGGAACGAGCCGCTCGTATCGCCTCCAAGGCAGTCCGCTCATCTACATCATTAAGATCGTATGATGTGCGTGTCTGTTTGTGTGTTTGTACCTCTACTCCTCCGAAACCAAAGCACCTACAAAGATGGGAGTAGGACCAAACGAAAGATACTTAAATTGCGCTCATTATAGGCCTATTTTCATCTCTGTAACTTGATATTATCACCCTCAAAAATGCGAAAAACCCTGAAAGAATAACGTCAAAGTTTTTTTAAACCGTCATGATGTTTGTTCATGACGTCATAGTTTGTTCATGTCCTCGAGTGAAGCGAAATGATCTGGAAAAGGATGCACGGAAAAAATAACCTAAAAGGACGACGTATTTTGCAACACACCACATATAGATCGTAAAATTGGTTTTGTATTAACTGACTTGATGCATGGAAAAATCAAAACAATAGCGTCAAACATTCGTGTTTCTGAAGCATGGAGGTGCGTGGATTGAACGAGCAAAGCGAGCGATGTCCATGTAAACTAAACCTTTTCAATGTTTGCTTTACTTTGCTCTATCAATCTTTCATCTCTCACCATCATAGAAGATTACTTCTGGAGGAGAAGACGTACAAACGTGCAAACTAACAAATCGTATGATTGGAATGATGTAGGTGAAATGCAGATATGCTGAGGAACGTGACGAACAAACTGTGAACAACATTCGCAATTTGTTTGCGTCAAAATAATCAGCACATCGAAATAATCAATATTAATCAGTACATAGAAATTACATGAAGCATGGTCATGATTTGATGAGATGGAGAAGGATGCACGCAAAAAATATTCTAAACGACGACGTATTTTCTAATGTAACACATAAAGATATTAAAATTGGTTTCGTATCAATTGACTTGATGCATGGAAACCTGGTTTTAAAAGGGAGCCAAACATTCGTGTTTCTGAAGCACGGTGGTACGTGGATTGAGCGAGCAGAGCGAGCGATTTGCACGTAAAGTAAACTTTGTCAATGTGTGTCACACTTTGCTCTCTCTCAATCTTTCATCTCTCGCCTTCATAGGGGATTAATTCTGGTGGAGAAGATATACAAATGTGCAAACAAACAAATCGTATGTTTTGAATGATATAGATGAAATGCAGGCACGCTTAGGAATGTGATCACGAACTGTGAGCAATAATTACAATTAGTTTGCGTCGAAATAATCAGCACATGATTTTGTGATGCTCTTGGAATCAAAAAAATTACTGGAAGCATGTATCGATGTGCACATAGCTCTCGGATGGCCAGACTGTTGGAATGATTTACGTTATCATTTGTTTATGCAGTGAAGCCTTACGAAAAACGCGTACTGCACTCTGACCAATTGCTTGATCGTTTTAGATGTGGAATGTCTGTCAGCAGCATAAGAGTTGCACCATGAAAGCTCCTCGAGCAAAGCAAGACGCCGCCGAACAAGCGAGCGAAGCGGGCGACTCCGCTAGTCCACCAATAAGACCTATAACAGCTACTGGCGAAAATGGATTCATTGGTGTGTCCCACGGCAGATCAATCCTGTTGGACCCTCTCTGGCGCAATTTTTGCGTTTCTTGAAGGTTCTTTTCGACGAAGGACTTCGTAGTTCTACTGTCCTTGTCATTGTACTCCTGGATTATTTTCGCATTTCAGCACTCATCAAGTTTTTCAAAAATAGAACGTCCCGTAGTTCGCAGTCTATTTCCAGAATGGTACTTGTCCATAGTCCTTACGTCTCTACTTTCGGCTCCTTATGAGCCTCTGTCATCATGTTATCTCAGTCACCTGACTCACAAGATGGTCCAGGCCCTCTCGGCGACCACTGCGACTGATTTTTCCACTAAGACTACTCCGCGGTTACCCTTACTCCTTGGTCGTCCTTTCGGGCCAAGACCCAAAAGCCCTGCGAGCGCACAAACCCATTCAGTATCCTGGCTCTCTCTAACATCCTTAGTGACGAGAGGCTGCGCAGATCATCAGTACCTTCCTAAACGACCGAACAGAATGCACCACTGTAAGAGACAGTTTGGTTCCAAATTTGACGTCGCGCGTGCGCAGTGATGTTGCGTCAGCCGCTTAGTACGTTCCGAAACTGCAATCACAGCTCAGCAAAACCAGCAAGATCAACAGAGCCCTCGTTACATCATCATACCTTTAACGTGACCAGACGTGGCTAATTGATTGGACCATGCTAGGATAATAAACGAAACCAGGCGCTAGCAATGCCAAATTGCAAACCATCTCGGGGAGGTAGTTGCGGGTGGTTGCTAGTGTTGGAGCTTTTGAGCATGCGTGAGGTACCGGAAACACATTCATCGCTGACGATGGTTGACGTAAGCAATGCCACATCAACACGGTTATAGTGGGGAATGAGCTGAACTGTCACCAATAGTGGTGCGTTTGGTACGCTCTGTTCGGTGCTTTAGGAAGGTACTGCATGTGCGCAGAGTGTAGCAGCTCCGGGACTGATCAAGAACTTTAATCCCTAGATTGCACAGCATAAAGAGAACGAGAATGCTAAATTTCAAGTAATATATATTTTCATAATGGCAATAGAAACCAAAATCAACCAGCTGCCCCTGGTATTTTGGACTATTTTGAAACCAATGAGTCGATATTGCTTTTTTTGCCTACCTCGTGTAAAAAAATATATTTTGAAACCAATGAGACGATATTTGGTACATTCATATACTGATTTAAAACTTACCAGGGGAAGATATTATACAACCTTTGCAGATTAACTAAAATTTCGGATAAGTTATTTAATTACTTCCCAATGAGTCTTCAATAATTTCTGCAGCAACATTCCATATTTCAGGATGGTTCTTTACTCCCTTAATAAACAATTCCATGTCAATTTCTTCGGGATTATTTTTGGTAACGCTTTTGCGATAAATAACAGATGTGTGCAACGCTCAAGTCACATCAGGTACTCAAAAACCGGAGGTGCGTTTGTGTTGACGTTGCGGTACCATGGGTAAGTGCCTGGAAAAACGAACGCACGATGGACGTGCGGTAACGCAACGTCTGCGGAGGTATGTGTGCAGTGCCCAACAGATGTCATGTTCTTCACACCGGAACTGCGGTAACGCAGTGTCAATGCATGTTAAAAAAAAGACGGATGTGTGCATCCGATCAGGCCTTATCAGATGCACGTGATTTTGGTACTCAACTTACTCAACATGATTTTGGAACTCAACGTGATTTTGGTACTCGTCCCCAACAAGAAGCCCATAGATTTAGATAGATTAAATTATATTGTTATACTAGAGTGTGAACTTTAGCTTCTGCACCTATCCGTGCGAAATCACCGTCGCAAGGAGCAAGTGGTACCTTCCTAAACGACCAAACAAAGCAAACCAAACACACCACTGTTGGTGACAGTTTGGCTTATTCCCTGCTAATATCCGTGTTGATTGACGTCAACATCGTCAGCGATGAATCTGTTTCGTCAAAACTGTTAGCTGGCGCATGCTCAAACCTCTACCCCAGCAAACCACCTCCCTGAGATCTTTTGCTGAGATGGTTCGCAATTTGGCATTGCTCTCGCCTGGTCATATCTATTAGCCAATCATGGTCAAATCCATCAGCCAAGCCTGGTCGCGGTGAAGGTATGACGTAGCGAATACTCTGCTGAGCTTGTTGAGCTGTGTTGTAGTTTAGGAAGGTACTGAGGGCTGACGCAACATCACTGCGCACGCACGACGTCAAGTTTGGGGCCAAACTGTCTCTAACAGTGGTGCGTTCTGTCACAGCCACCTACAGTAAAGGCCGGCTGAGCTTTGCCTTCCACAATGCTCCGCTAAAAGGTGCGACAAATACCAACGCGAACAAGTTTGCCAAGTGGCGTCATCGGTTGATAGAATTTGGAACCCTCGTCGGTTAGTTTGAAATTTCGCTGCTTGGTGTAGAGATGGCAGCACCTAGCAAACTTGCGTTTGCTTTTATGTCAATGGTTGATTTTACACGCCAAATTTGTATTGATCTGATCCGGCCTTTACTGTAGGTGGCGGTGGTTCTGTTCGCTCTGTTCGGTGCTTTACGAAGGTACTGAAGGTCGGCGTAACGGTCGATTTGAGTAAAATTTCGTTCGGACTATAGGTGTGCGTCACGGAGAAACCTGGCCGCCGCCAACAGCCAAATTAAACGCAACTTAATGCTGTTGCCGGTCAGATATTCGGACCCTGTCATTGCTGTTTCATGTTAGTATGGGAGCTGTGCTACTAAAAGATAAAATATAAATTTATGCTTTCGAAATAAATGAACTACATGGAACTTGAAACAAAAGTTGGCAAATTAGAAAAATTATGACTTAAGCGAGGTGTGCTTCATTGCTACATGGTAAAAATGAAAAAGAAAAAAAACACGGATTATCTCAAATTGGAACAGCAAATGTAAAGTGAATCAGTGGCGTGAATAACGAGGGGAAAGTAAGGGGGGAAGCTCTCCATCCCTACAATAAATAAATAAATAAATAAATAAAATTAACTAAAGCGAATCGATCGAAATAAAAGTCTTTGAGAACGTTTATTCTCTATTTTCTTCAAAGCTTTGTTTTTATAAGTTCATACATTGCAGTATGTAAAGCAAAAAAAAAATTAATATTATTTAGAAATGGGAGCCGATCATTTCACAGACAATCACTCAGACACGATCACAAACATGATCATTTCACAGACTTTCATTTCAGACTTTTAAAATCCAATTCTTTTCTTTAGCTACTGAACCGTCAAAAGTTTTGAAAAAAAGTTGACAACAGTTTTTTTTTTTCACACGATCACTTCCCAGACATTCACTTGGCTATAGCTTATAAAAAAAATTTGGGTAGAGGTATTTGGCTCCTCCTCTATACTTTTTTTTCTACCAGTCATTTGTACTGTGTACTGCACTGTTGTACTGTACTGTGTACTATTGGTAGTTATTCAGCTATATAGTGTATTCCTATACAAAATAAGGCTTGATTCGTCAAGTATGGGCGCTAATAACCAACTATTGACGGTCCTCCCTTTCGTATCATTTTTTCTCCCCCCCCCCCTCCCCCCACTAGGATCCGCATCACCTTCCTGCTTTTCTTTCCTCATTTTCCTTTTCCCTCCCCTATTCTGTCCTTGACCTGTTGCTCTTTTATAAACGGATTTGATTATTATGAAGATCAAGCCAGGCTGCTGTCAATTTTTATTTTTGATGGGTAGCCTAAGCAGCTAATGTTAGAACTTAAAAAAAAATTATTAGGGAATTAAGAGAAATTTTTCCAACATTTCTTTGAATTGATCTGTGACATGTCTGTTAAATGATCGTGTCTGTGAAATGAGTGTTGGCAAAATGCATTTCTGTGAAATGATCTTGGTCGTGAAATGAGTGTCTGTGATGTGATAAGGAACGACGCTAAGGGGGAGGGGCGAGGTGGGGCGCTCGACCCCCTAAATTGTTGGCCATCCGCCCGGCGTTCCCCCCCCCTCTTCCTCCAGATCGAAATCAAACGTATAAACGAAAAAAATTCTGGTCACTTATTAACAGGGACGTGCACAGGCCCCCGGGAGGGCAGGGGCAAACTTACTTTTTTCTGGGGTCTTTTTTTTTTTGTGTGTTTTAACCTCTTATTGTGGGATTTTAACCATTTCTGCGCCTCTTTGCACCACTTTCGTAGCAGATAGTCTTTTTTTGCGTTTTTTAGGATCTTTTACACCACCGCTCCTATAAAAAGGGCACTTTTTTTCTGAAAAAAGGGGCACTTTGCCATGAGGGCAGGGGCTCGAGGTCCCCCCCCCCCTCCCCTCGTGCTCGTCCCTGCTTATTAAGAAAACCACGTTAGTTTCATTCACAGCGACAGGAAGTACTTGAGGTCACATCAATAGGGTCCAGTTGTAAAAGTTGTAAGAGTTGTAAAATCAGAATCTTTTTCAGCTGCATATAAAAATATTTCCAAAAAATGGGGTAGGAAATAGTTAAGAACGTTGGGTATGAGAAAGAGCATTGCAAAAGTGTTATTTTTAATTTTTTGGTGAGGAGGAGGGGGTTAGGGAGGAACTGCAAAAGTAGAAGTTTTTGGTTCGCCCCTTGGCTAAAATTGCTGCCCCACTACTGCCTACCCAGTAAAGTGATTCTAGCGTCGTCCCTGGATGTGGTTGTCTGTGAATGAACATACCCATAAAAATAAGATGTTCATACGTCTTCTTGAAGGGGGGGGGGGGGACCTAAAGCGAGGCGTACAATTTGTAGCAAGCCCCAGAAAAAAATTATTTACACCACTGAAATCGAAGGATTGAACGTAGTTTTGAGTAGTAAATGTAATTATTTTCTTATGTAGGCCTAACTCCAAAAAAAGCATATTTATGCAGCTCCTTTTCTTGTAGATGGTTATACAATTTGTGGCCTTGTAACGAAAATCAACATACGCCGATTTCAAAACATCAGCCAGGCGAGCGGTCGCCATTGATGCAGACAGATAAAGATGAAAAAGCCATATCTCTGTGAAAGCCGTGCTCCCTCAATTCTGGGGCCACTCCAGCGTAGCAGCCATGGACCGTCATTGAAATAAGGTGTCCCTCAGTGCTGTCTCACGTCCGGGAGTACAAATATTCATTTCTCCGAACCTTGTTCGGGACAATGTTATGATAAACCTTTTAACTCACAAGTGAAACCTTAAGGGTTGCCTACTTCCTAATGGTTAGGGGAGCAAAGGTGTTTTTCCAAAGTTAAAAATACAAATCCGTTATGTTATTCCATATATGCAACATATTTAAAACGAACTGTATATTTGTCAATTGTAAGCGGCATCAAATAAAAATTTCAACGACAGATAACCTATATAAAACAGTGTACATTTATTTCAGCTTGACAATAAAATTGGTTCCACTTTTCACCGCTAGATGGCAATAGTAA
Organism: Lithobius niger; assembly: GCA_023313725.1. NCBI lineage: Eukaryota > Metazoa > Arthropoda > Chilopoda > Lithobiomorpha > Lithobiidae > Lithobius > Lithobius niger. Next base: position 39,525 of record JAHWFP010172493.1, read on the forward strand.
AAAATTTTTGTGCTCCTACACCGCGAACGGTTAGGGGAGTTTTAAAAGTCAGCGGCTTGCGAGTCGCTTGGCAGCGGCGAACGCTTTCCCA
>JAHWFP010172494.1:2699-13054 GCA_023313725.1 Lithobius niger
CCCCCCCCCCCCCCCCCCCCCCCCCCCCCCCCCCCCCCCCCCCGCCCTTTTACTCTACCACCCTATTTACTCCACTGCTGAAAGGGCCTGAGTCGGAAATTATGACAGTAAGTGGAAACAAAACCGAGGTTAAAATGAGATTCGGTAAGAAAAAGAGTATTTTCTTTTTTTGGAATTCAGCCTGAAATTTATCTTATCCCCCCCCCCCACAATATTTTTTATTTGTTTTCGATTCCCCCCGATTCCCTATTGATGGAGATGGAGAAGGCCTGTAATAAAAATTGTTTTAAAAAGTCGACATTAAAAAATGTGTCATCAAATAACAATCGCGTACAGACAAGCCTTGGTGCGGTCTATAGATAGCCACAAGGCACACCGACTCCAGGAAATGTACGCTACAATCAAGCTGCTCGCGAGCCACGCCCAGTTTACAAATCGCGTACGGAGTATAGACCTACGTTTTAAGCTATAGAACTTGAAAATCGGTTCAGTGGTTCGTTCTCCAGGTCAGAGCAAAGAGTCCCAACAACAAGAACAACAAGAAATGGCAATGCTGTGGACCCCGGACGGTTCAATTGTTGTCATTAAAATTTGTAATGCGGAGAAATAGTTACGACACGACCCCAAGTACCGAATTTCGTTGGTCTATGTCAATTTCGGGCGAAACTATAGGAGTTCAAAGTTTGACGTTTAACATGGAAGTTCATGATGAGGCTTACATAAGGACCGCTACTGCGGTCCTTGATTTACAAATTTTTTACAAGAGTTTTCTATGTATACACAAGTTCTTACCAAACTGTTATGTGCGAAAGAGTGTAAATTTATTCACAAAATAACTTTACCTTTCCGGTGAAAATTTTGCCCATTCACCTAGGCTGGTTCATTAACATAGTATGGGTATTGAGCAAAGAACAATTAGAATTTCTATGTTTTCGCTTGGGTTCTCCACTATTTATTTGGGCGTCCTGCTGTAAGCATTACAGCGGAAAATCACCATTAGACTCACGTAAATTTCAATGTAAACATGCATAAAATGTACTCAATTTATTTGATGCTTCGTAATGTGAATATATGTAAAAACACCTGCCTAAAAGGCGTTTTCGCTATGTCCCGTAATACAAAAACTGCGCACGAACTAACAACAATGCAACAGCTTAACCCTAACAAAGGGAAATGTAGCATCTTCACGAGACTTAACCGCTCGTAGCTTAAACCAGTTAACAATACTCTATAAAAGTAACTTACATTCAATTTACAACATGCACCACAATTCTTAGCAACACTGAAGGGCAAGATTCAAAACATATTCCCACCCCCACACAAAGCGCGTTCAATCTTGTGAATCTTGGGGCATATTCCGTTCCTCTTAAAACCATATCTTGAAAGTCTACTGGAAACTTCTAATCAAAACAGCTTGGCAATAAATCCGTCTTCTGGTCAAGAAGAAATAAAGGAATATCGCGTAAAATTCATCTTCAAGTCTGCATGCCATTCCAGTCGACTCTCAAGAAACCGTAATCTTCTCGTCTTCTATATTGGAAAATGCCTTTAATCTTCCTAAGAAGTGATGCTTGGAAATGCAGCTCAGCCAAGTCTTCACTGAGCATTGAGGGACATGTTCTCCTGCGTATGCCATAACCTCTTCAAATTTTGAGCTTGGTAGAGAAGTGAGAAGATATAGCCCTTCACCTGCTAGAGGCATCTGTGGGTGAAAACCACGCCTTATCACCCGAAATCCATCGGAGGGCCAAAACATTTGCCTGACCAGCCCTTCCTCGACAGCATAGGTCGGTATTGGCCAGGACTGAAGATAGCTGAAGGGGTTCCTTTAAACCAATTCCTAAACTCGATGCAGTGACTAGCTAAAGAGTTCTTCACTGAATATAAGTTACTATGAAAGCTAAGCTCGCAAGTATTTTGTACCTAACAGTATGCTTCTTGTGAGTGGAAATGTTCTTATTCTTGGAAAAACGTCAAGTTGAGTCACCCACTAAGACTAAGTGACACAACAACAACGTCACTGGCAAAAGACCTAGCTAAGCTACTTCCAAAGGGCATATCATCTGGACTGCTCTCCTCAAGAAATTACCGTTGCTTGTGTTCTTCATTCCATGAAACCGCGGCTGTGACAGTAGCCTGCATGCATCCGTTTTTTGTTGATGCTCCCTCTACCCAAAAAAATCCTCTCAAGATGTAACGCCCTCTGGTCGTTGCACAAAAGCCACATTCTTGCTCCACGTGGATCGAGTATAGGCTATTGCCTCCCCGAAGAGTGTGTCGTTCAAGTGTCACCCTGGCGCGAGGAGTAGCTTCCAAGCAAGTCCCCATGGTTCCCAAGGTCACCACGAGGTTTAACCGGGCTGGGGGGTCAGTATTCATTCATCCGGGTCCCCCTTCCACCTTCCCCCAAAATAACGAAAGTTTGCTTAACGTTTTTGCTACTTTTTCTTTATTTTTCCTGAGATTTTTTCTAAAATGTAGGAAAAATTTAGGAAAGTTTTTTTTTAATTTTTTAAACTGTGTTCTTAAAATTTAGGAAAAGATTTCTTTTTTTTAATTTTGGAATTGCTTGGGCTCAACCAATTTTTGTAGAAGTTGTGGTGGGCCTTAGGCCCTAAGCCACATCATGAGTTCAACCCATAATCATTCTTAAACAACTTATCACCACACAATTGCTGCAATCCATTCATCAACGTTGGATTGCACCAATCCGATCTGTCCGATATGCCAATCTGCAAATTGGAGTGCGTAACACACTCAAAAGCTTCAAGACTTGATTTTTGAGGGGTTGGCATGAGAATATGATGTTTTTGAGATTGTATGCAGCTGCTGCAAAGCTTGCAGACTTGTCAACCTGAACCTTCAAATTCTGCTGGGCTCCTGAAGACAACTTGTCCTCCGTACGCCCGTTGGGTGAATTTTTCGGTGTATCTCATCGGGCCTATACCTAAAACCCGGCAAGGATTCAAGTGGACACTCGTGGTCCTAGTTGAGTTCAGTCCCTGGCCAGAACTGTATGATCTCAGTACACAAAGGAAAAAAAGTTGCCAGGTGTAAAGGATGTTGTCCTCGTGTTACAGTACAGTATAAAAAAAATTCTCTTCTTCCTAACCCCTATTAAATACTGGTTTTATTTCCCTGTAGTGCTACTAAGAAGATTACCAATAAGTTGCACTACCCCTTTTAGCGTTGGCTTGGGCCCAGGATTTGAAAATCCCTCCGGCTCTCAGTGTTGGTGAGGGTTAAGGCCCCCTTTGTTCCCTCTAAGCCTGCCGGGCCTCTTTAGGTCCCGGGCTTGGGGTAAAGAGCCCCACTTGCATCCCCCTCTTGGTGACCCTGATGGTTCGACTCTCATTAGTTTTGTTTCTCGCTTCCAGTAGCCTGCATACTTTGGGTTCGTTATCACCAGCAGAAATGTATACTGCACATACGAATTTGATAGGTGCTTGTGGTTTTCAATTGTGTCTTGCCGGCGTCAACATAATGGTGGATCATGGTGAGTTCCTGGCCTCGTCTTTCTTCACCTTTCTTTTTGGTCTTCTCCTCATTTGCCAATTTGTGTTTTAGCCTTTTGGGCTAGTTTTTCTTGCTTTGTTTTCGTTTGCTGTAAAGAATTGTTGTGGGTGGCCTACACCTCGCTTGTTTCAGTCAGATGACTGCAGGTCGGCGTGGAGCCTGTCACCTGGCCGGTGATGGTCAACCCACTTGCCTTCTTTCTCTTGTTTGTGACTCATTTTAAAGTTTAAATGCTATTTTTGTACACGAGTTGTTTGCCTTCCGTAACTTCTGGAAAAAGCAACACTATTATTCTGCGTTGCTGGTGATACACCTCTCTTTGCTGGTCAGTGAGGGATTAAACATGTGTCCCCATTGGTCGAGAGTCTCTGTCTTTTTAGCCCTACGCATAAGGCGTGTCCACGTGCAGGAGTCCTTCATGCTGGCGATACAGCCCCGTGCAGGCAAGAGATAAAACCTACCACAACCTGTTACTTTACTGTCTGGCCATTGTATCCCTCTGTTGTAGATGACATGCAAATTTTACTTTGTTCGCCTTTTGAGTAAAGGGTATGTCCTTTTGTTAAAAAATTAAATAACACAGAGCAAAAAGTATGGTCTAATGTGTACTGTGACTGTACAACAGATGTATGCGAATTTGGTAATGGGGTTGCTTTATGCTTTTAAAACCAAGTCCCTGCCCCATCGCCTTCTCTTTCACCACCGTGTAAATAAAGAAAAAGCTTTACACAAATAAAATAAGTACATAAATGTAACTGGGCTTTGCATTGTCGTTATCCTTACGTCCATCTTTTGTTAACACTTATGTTCACACATTTTCTTGCACAAATTTGCTTTGCCTGTTTACTTGTTGTTTATTGTTTATGTAACATAGCTTCATGAAGAATATGTTTTTTACTTTTCTTTTGTCATAGCTGTATATCACGCTTTGTAATCTTACAAAAGCTGGCTCTTTCTATTGATTACATAAAAGGTTCCGTCTACATCCTCTTCTTGTGAAAGTAGATTCACGTGGTCGCCAATTTTAAAATAGGGATTGAAGTCAATTTCAAATTACTTCTGGTTTGCAAACTTTAGCTCCTTAGCTTGCATCTTTAGCTTGAATCCTTAGCTTGCATCTTTAATTGGCCGGTCCTTGCCTACTAAACGAATGGTTGTAAAAGTTCTTTCGCTTGACTTAATATCCTCGAACTTTTTTAAGTCAATTTCCTCATACGAACAATTCAATTCAGCTCTATCTGTCTGTCTGCCTGTGTCCACTAAAACTTCTAAACGCATTATCAGATTTATATCAACTTAACCACATACATTCTACATCACTGAGGTCATACATCACTAACACAACAACGAATTTTCTTAAAATAACGCGTCACTAAGCAAGTTACAAGTGCGTAAAGGTACGAACGTTCATATTATATTTCTGTTAGTGATTGGAGACCGATGATGTAGAAATTCAACCCATACACCAACCTTAAGAGATTTCACGGCTTTTTTAAAAGTCTTAGTTTTCTAAGTAGTGATATTTCAGCTGGTGTTAGTTTGGTTTGGAAGCCACAACTCTGACTATTCTGCTGTTGCTGCTGCTCACTTTGTTCATATCCTATGGGTTATCCTCACAAAACTCACAGTGCATGTGGAACTGTAAAATCAGTATTAACTCCTTCTGTGGTTGAACCAATTATTGCTCTCTGCCAAAATGTTGTAAGGCAGAGGTTCTGCAGTCTACTATCAAGTAGACTGCAGATAACCTCATCCTTACGACATTTAAGAGTAACATTCAAGAGTTACACACCTATCTAGGTGATATCCCTTATGGAAAGACCAGATCTGGAAAGCCAGAGCTGGGCCTGATCTGGACCCAGATCTGGGTACACCAGATCTGGTTATATCAAAAATTGGCCCACATCTGGCCATATCTGGCTGGATATGGCCAGATCTGGCTAGATACGGCCAGATCTGGCTAGATCTGGCTAGATACGGCCAGATCTGGTTGGATACGGCCAGATTTGGCTGGATACGGCCAGATCTGGCTAGATATGGCCAGACCTGGCCAGATCAGGCCATATCCACCCAGAAGTGAGCCAATTTTAGATATAGCCAGATCTGGCCATATCCAGCCAGGTCTGGCCATATCTAGCCAGATCTGGCCATATCCAGCCAGATATGGCCAGATGTGGGCCAATTTTTGATATAACCAGATCTGGGATATCCAGCCAGATCTGGCCATAACTGGCTATATCTAAAATTGGCCAACTTCTGGCTGGATATGGCCAAATCTGGCCAGATACAGCCAAATCAGGCTATATCTAAAATTCGCCCGCTTCTGTCTGGATACGGCCAGATCCAGCCTGATCTGGCCATAATTGGCTAAACCTAAAATTGGCCCAGATCCAGTTATGGCCATATCCGGTCATAACTGGTCACATCTAAAATTGGCCCAGTTCTGGCTGGAACTAGCACGATCCTTTCAGAACTTTCCATACCTGGGGATGACCAAATCTCTTCAGTTCTGAAAATTTGAAAAAGTCCAAAAGTGCGCAAACAATTACTTCTTAGTGAATAGGCTAGTATTCCTTTTACGATGCATGAGCCAATATTTTTAACTCTCATAACAACAGGTATCAGAGAATATTTATCCCTAAAATGTTGTGTCTGTCTGTTGGTGCACTTTTTTTATTATGGCAACTCATTTTATTAGAAACTTGTGTTGTCCTAGATCATTGGGCTAAGTTTTTTTTTTAATTAGCATCCGATGTTTTAAAAATTTAACTTTTTAATTTGGCAATTAAAAGGTTTGGGTTAGCAACCAATGGTGATGGAGTAAAGGAAAATATTAATCCATACCAATGAACAGTATGGTAATTTTAATTTAGTCGCTTTGTGTCGAACAGAAAGTTTGTCGAGCTTACAACTACACCAGTGACTCGGTTTATTTTTGCAATGAAAATGTAACGTATCTGAGTTGGGGTAGGTAGCAAATAATGTTCTAAGACTGCCATCAGTTAATAAAAAGGGAAACAGTGGCAACATTACTTGCTAGGTCTATAATATGTATGAAGCAAGGTAGCCTAACGATTAGCATGATCGTTTCATGTGCACAAGGTCCCTGGTTGAGGTCAGACGTCAGCAACCCTGGCATTTTCGAGAAGGGCCCCTTGATACGTCGTGTTCATGTCAATTGTGGCACATAAAACATGCGGGAATTGCAAATTTGAATTGCCTAGCAAAATTATCCCTCATCACACCTTCTGGCGCCATGGCTTCGGCTGGGGTAGCAATGCCCGTGTTGCTCTTGGATTGGCATAGTCTGCTTTAATCCCAAACTAGGAACCGATCGGGCATATGCTACCCTTTTTACAAACTGTATTTTTTTGTTTGTCTACTATCAGTGTAAATAAACCTAAACAAAAGAAATGGTTTGGTTTGCGTTACCTGACTGACCCTATTTTTACGAGCCGACCCTAAACATTTTTTCTTTCTAAAGAAAAAAAAAACCTCCTTTATTTGACACTCCAGCCTACTACACAAAAATGAGACAAATACTTCCTGGAAAAAGGAAAAATTTTGCTCCATGAACACGAATGAATGAAAAAAATAATAAATTACATTTTTTGAAGTAAAATTTTCTGCTTAAGTAACAAAAAAAAAGGGTAAAAAAAAGCTACCAACGGCCCTATTTTTTTTTCACAGTGTAACGCAAACCAAACATTTTTTTTGTTTGGCCTAACCAAAACTTGTTAGCGAACTAGCCTATACAAAAAGGTTTGGCAAAGACTTTAGCTACTTGCATTGGTTTAATACGTTTGCTGTTGGCGTGCTGAGTATCGGTATTTAAAAAGTGGTATTGGAACCTGGCCACGTAAATGTGGTTTTTCAATCGTTTTTCTTAAACATTCAGTGTGGGGAGTTTAGTTTTATTTTTTTTTCATTACGGGCATTTCTTGCCAAGTAACCTGGGAAACATTTAAGCTTCCAACTAGACATCAGCAGCTTTCAAACACTGTCTGAACATGTTTAAAATGGTGTAGCTTAGGCCTATTCGAATGTCAAAATAGACAACATTTTGGTAAAGTTAACCTATTCCAATACCACTTTTTAAAACTGGCACGCGTAGTAGGCTAGGCTATCGATAAAAAAAATCCTATATCAATGCTTTAACATGTCAGCAACATAAAATGAAACGCAGAATAGCATGTTTTTTCTTATATAGGAGTGGTTATGCATTCATTTCATGCCTAAAAAAATAAAGTTTGGTTACCAAAACTTCCTCCATGGTCCCATGCAAGTGACAGAAAAAAGCTTTTATCAGCAGTCCCTATAATTTTCCAGCCCATACTATGAAGCTAAAAATTATGCTACTGCATATATAAACTACGAAACAAAGTTTGAACTTCCTAAAATTGGGTTTGACTTTTTAAAAATACCCGATTTCGTGATATTTTCCTGATAAGAAAAAAATAGGCCTAGTAAAAAAAATTACGCTATCGATTATCAACTAACGCCTGTTTTCACAATGTTACGGCAACCAAACTTCTTTTTCTTAGGCAACAGTGCAACTATACCAAATATGCGAGAATATTTTTTTTATTGGCTAGGCCGAATTACAATGTTTTTTTTTCAGTTGAAAAATAGGTTCGTTAACGAAACTCGATTGCGAACCAAGCATTAAAGCAAAATAGAATTGTTTCTAGGCCTAGCCTACTAATTTCAAAAAGCCAACAAAAAACGACATCAGCAGTAGCCTAAACCAACAGAAAACTATTAACGAGATATAATGTTAGCTAGTTGTAGAAGTAAAATGTATGTAGCTTGCTTTTATGGTTCCTTCCAGTGATGCGACTCAGCTGGTGTGTACCCTGCCCCGCTGTAAATACCACCATACCTCATAATATGGTAGGACAACGTACCCATTTGAAGGGGGCTTGTTTTTGGTTCGAAGGAATGAAGCTCCATGCACTAGCATATACAGTATCATAGTAAAAAAGGTGGCTTAATCTTACTCTACTGCTCTAGGTTAGTTTTTATGTACATTATTTATTTATGTACTTACTTTTCAAGTGCATATAGTCACAATACTTGTAGATTGACATCACCGTCATTTTACTTTTCACTTTTCCAGTGGCCTTTTACTGGCACCTTCTTCAGACCAAACCCGGAATTCTGCTCGCAACAGCTCCAATAAACAAGACGTTTCTTCGAGCTGCTGCAAGCAAAATTCTGGGTTCGGTCTGAAGAAGGGGGCAGTAAAGTCACTAAAAATTTGCCAGTAATTGACTATTGCACGATATTTGGTATTGAGTGAACCTGCTGTGCGAGTATAGTCAATATTCATCGACAATATCTGTTGTGAACTCATATCTTCAGGTTTTTCAAGTACATTAAGGGCCCCCGCGCACTAGGCAGCCAAAATAAAAAACATGGTGATGTGCTGCGCGGCCACTTCTGTTTTCCCTTGATAATTCTCGATCACGTGGTGAAAAATGAAAGCGGTCGCCTGCACGCCGCCCGGGATCCCAATATTGCGCCCTGGTTACGTTCTCATTGGCCGCAGCGACCTGGTTGCCTAATGCGAGGGGACCTGCATATGCTTCAGTTTTGTGGTTTCATAGTTTCAAATATAGCCTATGTGGGATAATAATCAAAACTGATCTCTGGCAGCATAAAAAACATTAGCTTGGTTCCATTTCGCAAACTTCAATTCAATAGACTAAATGAATTTTTTTAAATGCATTTTTCAAAACAAATTTTGATACCCAAGCTTTCTTATGCAACCTTTCACATGAATTGGGGCAAATAATGCATAGTACAAATTAGGCCTTAATAAAAAAAAAATATTCTTGCTTCCAGTATTTACTTTACGTAAAACGGTGAGGAATGGTTAAAATGGAGAGAAATGTTTAGTAAAAAAAAGCTTTCAGTAAGGTTTTCTTTTAAGGATTTTACCACCTTGGCTCGTATTTTTTTGCAGGTCCCTCCAAAAATAGAATAAAAGTAAAAATAATAATTATGCAATTCTTTCTCACCCAAAGTTCTTAACTGTTTTCTACACCATTTTTTTTTGGAATAGTTTTAAATTCAGCTGAAAAAAGATGATTTTTCAATTCTCACAGTAACAACTTCTAGGCTCCATTGATGTGACCTCAAGTCTTTCCTGTCATTGTGAAATAAACTAACATAGTTTTCTTAAGTAACCAGAATTTTCCAGAATGGTTATACGTTTGATTTCGAACTGATGGTGGTGGTGGTGGGGGGGGGAGGGGGGAGGGAGCGGCCAAAATGGTAGTGGGGAAGCCCCCCCTCCTCCACTTAGCGTCGTACCAGTTGGCCACAATAAATCTTAAGCACTAAGCCTCTACGAGGTATAATCACCGGCCCTGGTTGTTCATCCAGTGAGAATTCATGACTTGGTCAGATATGGAATATGGGAACTCTTGACCTGGCCAGATCAGGAACATCTGGATGATGTATGGCTATATCTGACCATGTCTGGGCCAGATCTGGACTTTTCGTAGGGGATGGGATCGTACCCTGATAAAAGTTGCAAAATAATTTGTAAAACCTAGACAAGTTTTTTCTAAAAGCAAAAGCAGTAGACATACAAGTAAATAAACTAAGCTGTGCTGCAAATATTGGAGCCAAAAACAATTTCGTAAGAGCAACGAACCTTAAAAATTTAAAATTATTTTTCAGCCAAGTTCAAAACCAAAAAATACTGCATGGTCAAAAACACTAAAAGCAACAAACAATAAATCAATCTACTTGAAAGAATTAAACAAACAAAACTCAAATAAACAATGCCACACCACACCAAGTACACAATAAGAAAAAGCGTTAACTGA
>JAHWFP010172494.1:13454-32159 GCA_023313725.1 Lithobius niger
TAGGCAAAGTAGTTTTTGCTTTTTTGTATTCCTTGAGTTCGGGATGGGTTGAGCTCTAGTGTAATGAGTGTGGTGATGTGAAGCTGAGAGTTTGAATGCTATCGTCCTGCCCCCACTGTAATCTTGCTCAGTTGGTATTTGATTGTACTATAGCTCTTTGGATGAATCGGGCACACTGGCAGCATGACAGTTAAGCAAGGATAGCATGCTGGGCCATGTTCTAGCTTGAGTAAGTGGACGGTCCTAACTTGCTTGTTCTGCGAGTTTCTGTGTCCTGAGTTGGAGTGCTTTAGCAGCAGGGAATTCGGTTATGGCTCTGTGCTTAAGAGTTTTTGATGTGTCGGCTTTGGGCAAAAGAGTATGGTGATGTGCTGCTGAAAGAGTTTGAACATTAGCGGCCTGGCCATACTGTAAATTGCTCTGTCGGTCTTTGATTGCCCCATGTTTCTTCGGATAATTCGGGTGCACTGGCAGCATGGCGGGTATGCAAGGGTAGCCTGTTGGGTCGTGTTCGAGGTCGTTTAAGTGGGCGATCCTGACTTGCTTACCTCGTGTCCCTGTGTCTTGGGTTTTGAGTCTTATGCATATTATGACGAATTAGACGTATGTTCCCTAAAGAGTTTGGTATGCGTTGGCTGTGAGAGAAAGAGTTTAGAGGTGAGGGGCTGCTAAAAGAGTTAGAACGTTAGCAGCCTGACCCTACTGTAATCTTGTTTCGTTGGTCTTTGGGGTGGGTTCGGGTATGCAAGGGTAGCATGTTGGGCCGTGTTCGAGTTCTGGTAAGTAAAGGACAAACCCAACTTGATTTCTTTCGTGCCTTCATGTATTAAGCTTGGTGTGAGTGTACGAGTTGCAGCTGAAATGTGGGGTTTGGCTCGTGCTTCAGATGAATGACATCCAAGTAGTGAACAATGTAACATTGAATGCTGCTTAAGGCTTACCAACTTGCTTTGTGGCCTGTGTGTCGCGCTCTCCTTCTCCGAAAGGTTTTAGGGTACATGGACAATGGGCTAGAAGGTTCGCTCTTGTATCTGCCGATGGAGGCCATTGTTGGTGGAAAGTTACACAGTTGATCCTGCTAGTAAGCCATGCACGTCCAAGTATGTGGCACATTAGGGCTCATTACCCCAAATGGCTCATTAAATCAGTTATGGTTCCTTAGATCGTACTATTCTACTTAGATATCAGCAGAAATTCTAGAGCTAATACATGCAGAAAGCTCTGACCAGGCAAGCACTTTAAGAAAAAATACGAATATGGAGCCCCAAGGTTTCGTTCCCATTTGGTGACTCTGAATAACTTGGAGCTATCGCACGGTCGCAGCACTTGTGACACATCTTTCAAATGTTTGCATTATTAACTGTGGATAGAAGGTTACGCGCCTACAATGGTTATTACGGATAACGGCGAATCAACCCTTACAAAATATACTGCAGTTTTATCCATGAAAACTGCACTTCCTGCCAATTTACCGCCGTTTTTACTGTTTTAAGAGCAGTTCTGTTATGGAAGTGCAGTTTCTGTCACAAAGTAAAGTTTTCAACTGCAGTTAGTGTATATTGTAACTGCAGTTTCTGTGATGTACTGCAGTTTTCAACTACAGTTCTTGTGGACTAGCTGCAGTGCCACTACACAACTGCAGTTTTGTGATCAACAACAGTTTTTTAACAGCAGTTTTTGTTGATTGGAATTGTAGTTTCTTTACAGATTTGCTTTTTTTTTTGTGGAAACTGAAATTTTGAACTGCATTTTTCGTAGACTGGAGCTGCACTTCTATGAGATACTGCATTTTTCGACAGAATGCTGTTTTCAACTACAGTTTTCAAGTGGGGTTTTTGTAGACTCTAATTGCAGTTTCATTCCAGAATGACCCAAATTCTGTACATATTCAAGACTAGCTGTCGTCGACAACAGAGGTTTATTAAATAATTAACTAATTGATTTTGGAATACAGTTGCTGCCCAATATTGCATGTACTCCAATTCTCTTGCAACCCACTAAATGCTTGCTGCAAACTGCAGTTTAGCATCGAAATTTGTGCAGAAATAATTGCAATCTATTGCAACAGTGGTTAATTTTCACCTTTTTAAAGGCGTTTAAATCTGCAAACAGCATTTTCAATCACTAGTAAACTCCAGTTTTACACAGAAACTGCAATTCCACTCCACAGACAATTTAATTTTAAAGTTACTTATAAAGACTCTTTGGTGTTAATGATTATAATTTGTTTAACTGATTTAATAAATATATTGCGGGCAATAAATAATAGGTCTCCGATCACAGGATATATTCATCATTCGTATTTAGCCACGACCTCATTAGATCAGACACAAGTTTAAACTTCCAACTGGTAAACTGCAGTTCTATGCAGAAACTTCAGTTCAATCTACAACTTAATTTCAAAATTACTTTAAAATACTTTTTAATGCTAATAAAAACAATTTTTGTAAATGATTTAATGATTGATTTGTTTAATGATTGATTTGTCACGCTCGCATAGCCCAGCATGGAATAATGGAATAGGACCTCAGTTCTATTTTGTTGGTTTTCTGAACCTGAGATGATGATTAGTAGGGATAGACAGCATCGTATTGGGAAGCTAGAGGTGAAATTCTCGGACCGTCGCAAGACGAACTACAGAATGTTTGCCAAGAATGTTTTCATTAATCAAGAACGAAAGTTAGAGGTTTGAAGGTAATCAAATACTACTTTAGTTCAAACCATAAGGGATGCTGACCAGTGATCCGCTGAGTTCCTCAAATGACTCGATGGGCAGTTTCTGGAAACCCACCGTTTTTGGGTTCCTGGAGAAGTATGATTGTAAAGCTGAAACCTGAAGGAATTGACGGAAGGGCACCATTAGGAATGGAGCGTGTGGCTTAATTTGACTTAACATTGGCAAAATCACGTGGCCTGGACACCTGAAGGATTGACAGATTATGAGCGCTTTCTTGATTAGGTAGATGGTGGTACATAGCCGTTCTTAGTTGGGGGAACGATTTGTCTGGTTAATTTCGATAACAAACGAGAGTCGAGCTTGCTAAATAAACGACCTATCACGGGGCGCCGGTGCCGGCCTTGGGTCGGTTCTGGTATTGTTTCATCAGTCGATAGCTTTTTAGAGGGACAAAGTTTCGTTTAACCGCACAGCATTGAGCATTAACAGATATGTGATGCCCTTAGATATCCAGAGCCGCACGTGCTCTACAATAAAAGAATTAACGTGTGTCCAGTCCAAAAGGACTTGGGTAACCAACTGAACCTTTTTCATGAGAGGGATTTGGGTTTGTAATTGTCCTCCGAGAACGAGGAATTCCCAGTAAGTGTGAGTATAAGCTCGCATTGATTACGTCCCTGCCCTTTGTGCACACTGTGCGTCACTACTGCCAATTTGGTGAGGTCTTTGGACAGCCTGTCGCGGCAAGTTGCTGTGGCATGCCAGGAAGATCACCGACCTTGACCATTTAGAGGAAGTAAAAGTCGCATCAATGTTTCTGTAACTAAATACAGATGCAAACCTATTTACGTTACCTTTTGGACTTATATGTCAAAACTGCCTGAGCGGGGAATCAAACCCAGGACCTTTGAAATCAAAGGCCAAGGTCCTACCGCTGAGCCAGACTGACACGGGTTTCTGTAGGTGAGAATAAAAAAAAACACTCGGTTACTTAAAAGTAGCCACAAAAACAGAAAGTAAAACCTGCAAAAACTGCAAATACCATGTTCAAAAAATGTTCTATAGTGTGGAACAACAAATACGTCAATGAGGATCGAATGTGACTATAACAAAAACCAGTAGTCAATTGCTGTGACGAGTCAAGGAAAATCAAGGAGGGAAATACTTTACGAAATCAAAGAAAACCCATCACTGCATAGTTTAATTGCCTTTTTGAAAGCAAAAAATTACTCAGTTAAGTACAGAAAAAATGGTAAACAGGCAACTCCTAAAATCTGGTCAGGAAGAATCCAAAATACACATTAACAAAATGGCCAGGAAGGTCCGGAGTTACCAAGTAAGTTACCTCAATAACTGACCAAAATAGGAAAGGAAGGATTCAGTAAGCTGGCCAATCCTTGCAACAAAAGTATCTGATTTTTTGCCAAATGTAGCTCGACCTACCCCGAAAATATGATCAGTGCCTGTTGTCCTATACCAACGTTTTTCAGAAATATAAAACTTCGAGTTTCTGGAGAGGAACAAACGTAAAAGTGTTCTATTCACCAATGAGGGTGTCCTGAATTGATGCAGTCGCAATACCTGAGAGGTCAGAACATGTGTTTCGACAGTAACCAGTATCTTTATGATAAATTTCATTTTCAGGAGCATAAAAGGTGTTAGTTTTAACATTGCAAGATTCAAGGAGGCCCTTAAGAATATCTCTAATTCCAGTCACAGCTTGACATTCCCGGAAAGAAATGTTGTTCACCAACATCTTTAGTTCCACAAGCAGGACAAATGGAATCACATTTTTTCTTAATGATAGACAGAAATTTTTACGTTACACCAGCTTGATGTCTGAATTTCCAAACAGTATTTAAAAAAATTCGATTCTGAATATTTTTGCCAATTCCAATGATTTGCTGCTCAATACATCCCCATCTGAGTGAAATTTCAGTTACGTAACATATAACATAGGACCCAACTGTGGTATTTCCTTTACACAATGAGAGAATGTTTTTTCAGGTTGCAGTTATCCTTTAAACTATTAAACCAGTAATTTACCTTTTTAATCTGCGAATGTTCCCTGACGGTGATATCATTTTGTAAATATTGAGTGATAGCTGGAGTGAGGTTAACTAACTCTTGAAGAGTAGAAATTTCTAACACATCCATGATCCCAGTTTCAACCTAATTAGCCCACTTTGTATCACTAAATTTAAAGGAATTAGCAACGATTTTACAATAAGGGGTTAAGCCATCCACCATTACATCGTTTATTCTGCCTTTCAGTCTTTACTTCAGAAGAGACGAGGTCTAGTTCAGGTTTTGTAAAATACCTCCGAAACACATGTTCTGCAACGTAGATTGTTGATTTACATTGCTGAGAACTTGTGAGTCGTGATCCATGTTAACTGCTTTAGCAACTCGAGTAGATTTAATCCCGGCAGTTAGATCCAACAAACCCAAACCACCTTTCTTTCTCGGCTGGTGAAATCATTTTTTTCGGAGGATATCTATGATCTCCAACAATCCAATTCTTATTGGTTGCCATAAATCGATCGATCCATTTTTGAGGTGAATTCAAAACCCTAAGTATATAGTTCGTCTTGCCAAACATAAACATGTTAACCACAGGTCAACCCTATCAAGGCGTGTCAGATCCTAATAAAAAAAGTGCCCAAGAAGCTTTGAATTTTTCAAAAGTTTGACACAGGCCTTCAAAGTTGGAAAGATAGTAACCTCCCCTGATCCTGTTCAGGTATTCTGGTATACATATATAGTATCTGGAACATCTTTGTTTTGTTGGATAGCAAATGACTTCTCTCTGTTGATGTTTAGCTCTGCTGAACTCAGAAAATTCACAAAATTTTATTCAGAATTAGTTGGACATCCTTTGCAGATTGAACAAAGGAAGTTGTTTCATCTTTAAAAGCACTGAACTGGCAAAACATTGTGGAAATGTTATGGTCTTCGCGTAGTTTTTTTAGAAAGACTTCTATTGATAATACATATAAAAGTGGCAATAAACTCTCTCTTTGTCTAATACCTCTTAAGAAAGGGATTTCTTTAGTTTAAAAAGTAGCAGAAACAATTTTTTTAAAAGTTTGGTTGTATAGCAGCTTAATCCACCATATAAAACTACTGGAAAACCACAAGCATTTAGTACATTTCACAAGGAGTGCTCAAGGTTATCAAAAGCTTTGGCTTGATCAATCGAAAACACATTACTAAGTACCCTATGAGTATACAAAAAATGAATAATTTCTCCCAACACTTCAAGATTTGAAAAAAAATGAAATGACCTTTTATACCACAGGTTTGCTTAACATCGATTAGGTTTTTTTTTTTAGCATTTTTGTATCTGGCAAGCAAGAAATCTACTTACCTGTGATGAACCTGCATAAGGATCATTTCCATGCAAAACAACCAACGTTTGTATCCTTGCCAATGGAATGTCAGCCGTCCTGAGAACCAGACAATTTCGAACACATTCTGGGAAGCCAGAGCGACTAACTGGGTTCAGCCGACAAATTGACTGTTTTTGGCACTCAGGACTGGGCAGCGTAGTACCTTGATCATGTAGTGGGAGGGAAAGCTTCTCGGTCTGGGTTGGCCAACAACCAGCAATGGTTGGGTCTACGGGTCAGCATAAAACTGTATTGATCATGGCTAATGTGTTGTAGGAATAGTGCGCCTCTGGTTTACCAAGCAAGACCAAGGCTAGAACGATTCCCTAGTTCTTTGGGTGACTCAGTGACATGAACATGCTCCCAAACACCTGGGAGGTGACCCTACATCAAAGGAATATGAGCATGTCAGGCTGGTGGGAGGTCAGTTGACTTGGTGGTGAGCATTGGGTCCTCACCTTTAGGCTATTATAGGTACACTATTCTGAGCTAATTGTGCTTTAGGGCCCCCTCATTGTCTTGGGATCGTGGGACGACCTGTATCAAGGAGACACCAGATTTTGTTTAACAGGAGCAGTGGCCTTCCTGAAAGATAGTTGCTTCGACTGCCGAGAACCATTAAGGTGTTTGCCACGTGGGCAAGGCCACCTCTGAATGTTCTCTACGACTAGCGAATTTCGAGCGGCGGGTATTCCCGGAGAAACAGCAGGCCAAATCGGGCTCTAAG
Source organism: Lithobius niger (assembly GCA_023313725.1). Lineage (NCBI taxonomy): Eukaryota > Metazoa > Arthropoda > Chilopoda > Lithobiomorpha > Lithobiidae > Lithobius > Lithobius niger. The sequence goes on from JAHWFP010172494.1 coordinate 20,251, forward strand.
ATCTCTATTCTATCCCAGTTTAGCAATTTGGGACCAGTGGCGATGGGCAATAAGTCTTCGCCTTCAGGCTTTTGCAGGTATGCTGTTTAGAGCTGTTGGACCAATGGCACAAATATTGGTGGTGAACAGTAGGTCATCTGGCTCGATTATCACTGTGGGTTTTGTCTGGCTGAACACTTACCAAAATGATGTACACCCTTGCTAATGACCAAGCTGTCGACGCGACATTAAGCCTCAATCCCCCCCCCTTGCTAAATGCCAAGAAGGTGTGATGCGCATCTCAGGTTAGTAATTGGTTGCCCCAGACACCCTCGACTAGGTCAGCAAGAGTCAGAAGTGTGAGCTGTAGCAGGCAGGTTATACATGCAGTGTAGGAACTCGCTGGGTTCAGTATCGATTCACGAAGAAGGAAAGAAGAGGTTTGGAATTCTAGTATAGAAACTGGTTGACGATGGCGGTGGGTGATGGGTCCTCATCCCCTCTTAGAGGATGGGGATTTTGCTAGTACACCATTATAAGCTTGGGTCGAGCCATTGTTGGGACTAACCACATTGAATTGCAGCAGCAGTTGATCTTGGCGATGTTTATTGTCTCTCAGGGCATGCGGCTAATATTGTTGTTGCTCCATCCTTTTGGCCTAGTGTCCATTTTTTCCATTTCACGATAGGAAAATTGGAAAAGCAAAACACATGCCCTATGGGTCAGGATTTTCGAATCTCGAATATGAGAAATACAACTCCGAACGGGGGATCACTCAGCTCAAGGGTTGCTGTAGAATACAGCAGACTGCGAGAAGTAATATGGTTTGCACGACACACTGAAAATCATCATTTTGAATGCACATTGTGGCCCTGGGTCCCTCCTGGGAACACGCCTGTTTGAGGTTCGTTAAACAATTTCTCACGAGCAGGGTGTTATGGCACTGGCAACCGGTGCGGCTGAAAACAAAGCATGAGATGAGAGGGGTTATGTTGGCATGTGGAGCAGCAATATTTCTGTGTCAACCGACCGTCCCCATTCCAATGTTAGTAAGGCGTTTATAGCCCCTCTGGGTTACAGCTAGCACTGCGGGTTGGATCCAGCAGCCCGATGTTTCGACTGGCTCCCGGTCTGGGCCTACCACAAAATGGTTGATACTCGAGTTTCGGCTCGGTGTGACAGAGTGCACAGCTTTTGAATGGCATGGAACACTGACCGAATGCATATCGTGGCATGACTGGCTGCCCTTGCAGTGACTCTGATGGATACCTAGGATACCTTACATGTCCTGAATGGCCGCCCTGGTGTCAGCTGTATTGGATACCTATGATACCTACCATGGTCTGACTTGTTGCCCTAATTGCAGCTGTGACGGATATCTAGTGTGACTTAACTGTAGAACCAAGCTGAAATCTCACGAAGAGTAGTTGACTGTCAAAGAAATTCGAGTTGAACAATAAAATGAAAAGTGACAGACCAAACCAAGCTGATTCCTGTTAGACAGTTCTTTCCCCTTCTGTTGCTGGGGCTCACGGTCTTACTACAGGCTCCTGGTAAAGCAACTTCCCAACACTTAGCGTAAGCTCAGGTAACACCCTTTTCATCCCTTTCTTTTCCATTGTCCTACTACAATGCTCATATATGTACGAATATACCCGGTTACTATTGTTGTTTTGTATTGTTGTCGTTGTTCCCTGGGTATCCATCTTCCTTCTTAATTCTTCCCTTTTTCTCTGTTCTTTTCCTCGGGTTCTATGGAAGAGAGATCCGCCCAACCCGCTCTTGTTGAGCATGTTTATGTATTCATTATATGATGTGATGGGTGGAATAAATTCAAGCATAGACGCTTTTGCTGGTTGCCGTCCAAGTTTCCAATGTTATTGAAACTCCTAGCCATAATCCGGATTCTTCATTCCACGCTTGGAGTCTGAAATCCCGGCATTTAGCTGCTAAACTGTAAGTTGATTTGATCCTTTTTCTTAGTTCTAGCCAAAGCCAATGTGAAAGCCAAACCAGCAGAATATTTAATTCCCTCAAGCCCTGAATGTACAATAACTTTATACTGACTCAGATACCATTCCCCATCCTGCCCCTTTATATACAAGTGAACGCCATGTGTGGCGTAGTGCATATTCCATGTTTACTGAAAACCTTTGGTTGAGTAAACCGAGGAAACAAACTGCCCACAACAGAACCATAGCTGTATGAGTCCTTCTTCACTTCCTTTACTTAACTGCAGGCCTTAGCTATGGTACAGGAGTTACACGGCCCACGACGTCTGAAATCCTTTTCATTATTTAATGATCGCGCGTAAGCGACCTTACAGTCAGACTTGTTCAGGAATAGGAATAATTTCTACGGACTTATCCCTCAATGCGGACTGGCTATAGACACCCTAAGCCCCGCCTACGTCTTAAGGCAACATCCAGAATTTTACCCCAATATCCTCGTCACTTATGGCAGCATATTTATGACAACGTACTTATGCCAACACATATATGGTAGCAGAAGTGTGGGAATTGCTACCATAAGTGGCAGGCGTCACAAACCAACGTTGTTACATTCCCACAAATAACGGGTTTATCACCACAATATACTATCACATAATAGGGGGTTGGCGCAGCCGTTTCCAAAGGTAAAGGAATTGCCAATTCTCGGCAGGATGCAGGGTGTCTGTGACGGATCAGCATTTAGGGAGAATTCAGGGGTGAACTCGTCCCTGAGCAAGTTCGGCCACGGGATTGCTTATGCGCAATAAATAATTAACTATCAGAGGCCTAGAAAATCGTGGATCATTATTGGTTTAGTACATTTCAAGCAAATAAAACAGAAACAGTTCTGGTTTGGGGACTGTTGGTCTCTTTTCCTCTTGCTTTATTTACTAACACATGGTAAAAACTTACTCGGCCAAACATGGCCCTTTGGAGAAGAGACAGTTGAAAACTTGTTTCACAAGGAGCAAAGTTACTGTAAGTTGGCATCCGGACAAATTAGCACTGTGGGGTTTTGACTTTTCGGCTTAGGTCTAGGAAAAGGAAACGAAGTCATACATAGGGAATGGATTTGTCTACAGAAGGGTGAATTAAGGCCACAGCAGCCTGGTTAGTCCCTTAGCAATGGCCATTTGCTTCCATTTCCCATCACAGTGTAAAGGAGATACAAAACATTACTCAAACATGAGTGAATAAGGTGAATTGGGCCGCAACCCAAAAGGAGCCAACTACAGTGCCAGAGGATCAGATTAGAAACAGGAGTTTTCCAGAAAAGGTAAACAGAAAAACAACAACGCCACTAAACAATGGTTACTCAGTACATGGATGACCATTATACTTAACAAAGAAAGGTGGTGGAAGAAAGCTTGTCAGAGCTTAAATTGGATGTTGGGGAGTTGCACTGGGAGCTGTTATGGCAAGGACAAGAGTCCCAGAAAGAGTAGCAAAAGAAAACTGTTTAACAATGCCCTGCTCAGTTTTCAGAGGGACCTGGAGATGTGTGGTATCACCGAGTGGAGGAACAAAAAGCACACCCGACTGATTTCCTACAGTTTCTGGTACCAAGTGCGCATTTGATGCTATTGCAATTGCCGACAGTTTTTTGGGTTGTGAATGGATAAACTGAAGGACGGCATTGAAGGTGGTAGAAGGTGTAAAAGGACGTTGAATATGTGAAAGCGTAGTTGGACCTCGTCCATCCATATCTGCTTAACCTGGCTGAACTGAGCTTTGGGGGCTCACAACGTGCCCTTACGGGCAGGCTGTTTCTGACTCAGAAGTCTACAGAACTCTCCCGGTCGGATCTCTGGGGTTCATATCTTACTAGGTGGATGTAGTGAGGGTCTGTCCCAGACGGAAATTGTCAAGGCTGACAAGGATCTCCGTGGTGCATTGTCTTGTTGGCCGTTATTATGGCTTCTAGGTTGTTGCTGGATCCCAACTGTCTGGGTGAGTTTTTCAGGTGCGGAGGGCTGGGCCCAAACACAATCTATTCTACACATTATCTGTTCCGTTCTCTTGGGAGTCAAGGCGAACCATGCAGGCAGAGATATAATTACACTTACAGTATTGGGCAATGAATTTTGAACACTTCTTTGTCACACAAGCATTGACTCACCACTTTTTTATAAATTCCATTGTTACAATTTAGCATTGTTGCATGAGAAACTAGCCTCATTCGAATTGTATAGCTTAGAAATGCAACATTGTTCTATTTCAACAATGGAAAGATGTTTGCACAAACATTGGCATCTACCAGGAATGATTAATCTGTGTGAAGAATTCAGCACAACATTTAAATTGTTCCAAATTTACATGTCCAATACTCTGATAGCAAAGTAGTTTGAAGAAGGGTTGGCTCCCTTTCGGGTGTAGTTGGCATTCAGAAATGGAAAGATACTACAAGTCGGTGCACTCTGCACTTCGAGCAGGAGCTTGACTCCCATTCTGATGTTCCGAGGCCAAATACTGTGCTGTCCCCTACCTTGGGGCGTGCTGCTGGCTAGAACCTTTCAAAAGTCTCTATGTCGGAGATATGAACGATGCAAGGTTTGCATCACGGCCTGCCTATGTGTTTATTGGATACTGTGGCAGAAGTCAAGGAATGTGGCTGTTGTGGGAAACTATGACGACGGCAGGGATGAACGTCACATTGGAGCTTTAACGTCTAATAGACGGTCTTCTTTCAACTATCTGCAGAATGGAGACGAAGTAATCTCTTTGCAGGGGTCGTTTTCCCGGGGGAGGGGGGGGTCATTTCCTGAAATGGCGAATTGCCTAAAACCGTAAAAGGTGACCTCAAATCAGACGAGAATACCCGCTGAATTAAAGCATATCAATATTCGGAGGAAAAGAAACTAAGGGACCGGTCATTATTTAGTTCTGGGGCCCCGGCGGAATTTTGGCCAGGGGGGGGGGGGTCATGAAGTTTTTGGACCCTTTTTGAAATCCCTTCAGGAAGGGAGGAATCAAAACACACTGACCAACTTGAAGAAAAAGTCATTTTTGGAGCTCAAAAATGGCACTTCAGCAGTAAAATTTTTCAAAATGCCTCAACTTCTGGGGCAAGACCCCCCCCCTAGACTACCCATGATGTGAGTGTTAACAAGGTTTTGAAGCTATTAGTAACATTACTGCAAGTATATTTTTCAAAGAACTTTGCAGAAAAGCCTTGGCACTTGGTTTCTTCGCTTCTTCTGTATTTCAGGTGCTGACTATGTTTTGGATGTGGGCATACAAGTAAACAGTGTGATATTCAAACTTATTGTATGAATCTCGACCAGGGATGGGTGTAAGGTACATTTTATAAAACATTTTTAACTCAACATGTCTTCTCGTTTAAAACGAGACGCGTTTTCTTACAGCTGTTGGTGTGGAGAGCTACTTACCTTATTAGGCTATGGCACTAATCTTGGCTAAAGGAATCATTTGCAGACAGTCACAATAGGTTTACGAAAAGGACTTTTTTTTGGGTGGGGAGGGGGTTGGTGGCTTTCTCCATGAAGTCGGATTGCTTAGGTGTGCAGCCGTAAGTTGGTGGTAAACTCCGCCTGAAGCTAAATGCTATTACAAGACCAATAGCAAACAAATACCGTGAGGTAAAGTTAAATAATTTTAAAGAGCCAGTTTAAGAGTATGTAAAACTGTTCATCAGAAAACGGGCGTGACTTCGAAGGTTGGAAGGGGGATCAACCCAGTAGTCGGCTGTGCTCCCGTGGCAAATGATTCTGAATGGAATGTACTGTGGGCAGCCAGTGGCTTCCGTCGGGCACACTTTTCCCAGAAGGACGATGTGACAGGTTGGGAGAAGCAATCGGAGGCCGCACAACAGGTATACATTGCTGATGAGCCACCTGTTACTTCAGCTTCAGGACTGTCTCCAATAGAAGTTATAGCCTCCCTTGACCTGGCTCTTCCGTCCAACTGAGGAAGCATTTGAAACCCGTGCCCGTGCCCTCATCTCGTGAGAAATGTGGGGATTAGTTTCCAGGTCCCCCATAATTTCCTCCTCATTCTTGAGGATTCCTCTTTAAACTATGACAACATTGGATCGAGTCCAGATCACTCTTGACTATTTTAATTAGAAAGAAATGGCCAACAATAATGAATGAGTATTTCTTACTCTTTGTAAACAATGGCCAAGGCTTCGTCCGAAGCATTATTAACTTTCATACTTCCGTTGTTGTCTGCCTAGGAAGATTGTCGCTTATACCTCTGTTGATCACCCTTCTTTATGTCTTATTTGTTTAAATCTGGGGCCGAATCACTCCCAATTGTACTGACTGTTGGTTGAACACACGTCATTGACCTCTTTACTAGTAGCTCTTTTTCTTTATAGCCCTGCTAGCACTCATGTGCTCAATGATGACAACTGTATTTGTAGCCGTTTAGCCATGTTGTTATGGATGGCGGCCATTAAGGCTTAACGTCCGACTTGTAAACTCGGAAAGACGATAGCCAATCCTCTTTACAAGTTCTGCTCGTTACGCATTTTACTCTTGCTCTAATGCCACAAGCCAGTAGAACCAGTGATATCCTGAAATAGGTACTGATTCGGTTTTAAACAGATTAAGCATTAATGACGTTCTTGTTCCTCCATGCTTGTAGTATGGGAGATGAAAATTACAGCAAAGTTAAAGTAAGGGGACTTTATTCCAACCATGAATAAACAAGTAATGGACCCTCAGTTGTTTCCCCGTTACTTTACATCACGTCACCACTACTTAAGGAGATGGTTACGGCATTGATTCCCGGAGCGGACCTCATCAATAGTGCATTTACGCTGTTATGTGAGTCTACTTTCTGTGGACATGCCAGTCCTCAATCTTACCAACGCTCTGCCCTTTTCAGACATATAATCAGTAGCCAGCAATGCGGTTTGTGTGCACCATTCCGACATTCAATGTAGCAAGACAATCACCTCTGCTCATATTCTAATAACATTTTAAGAAAGCTACTCAGCTACTGAGTCAGTTCCAGCTTTCATAAGCTCTCTGAAGTTATGATTAAAGTAACCACGAATTTAAACGAAAAACGTGAAGACAACCATTTGAAACTGAGTTCTGTTAATGCTTACTTTGGGAAGCAGTAGGAGCAAAGAAGAGCGATCAACGGAACTGACCTATCCCAGACAAGTGGCACCATGCAGTCTTGGTTACCGACCAGCCACCCTTGAACACCCGAAGTCCCATCATCATCAAAATTCCTATTGCAAATAAATTCCTATTTTTGTGACAATATAACCACTGCCAATATAAACACTGGAAGGCAATATTTACTTGCCTAGCTAAAGAGGAGTGGATCCTTACTGTCCTACAGCAAGATTTTCTCAATGCTAACATTGCTACCCCAGATCAGATAACAACCTGGTTCAAATGAACACGGAATGCAAATTAATACTGACGAAAACCATGTTTCTTCAACTATCCATCGCATTTTATAATGTTGTAAGAGCACGCATAGTACGGGGGCAACTTATAGCCGCTTTTGCTCGTATAGATCCCTTCAGACAAATGTATAGGCTCTAAGATCTGATGAACATCGCCATGAAGCGTAGTGAGGATGTAGGATCTTGCTTGAGATGGGGACGAGCTATAATGGAGGAATTAGTGCACCAGGGTATCCACTAACGGAACCATTAGCAGCAACATGGATCACAAGAGGCGATAAATGTTCAAGTTTAGCCGTTGTGAGGGAGACTCTATTACGCTCCAGAAGAGGGAGACCCTATTGTGCCCCAGATTTATTCTGCTTACCTCTCAGGCCGTTCTTTTTGCGTTTGTGTCGGGGCGACTCTTTCCCGCCCGTTTGTCTTGGAGAATGGTGTGCCTCAAGGAGGTGTTCTTAGTGTCGTGTTGTTTGCTATAGGGATCAACCCCATTGCTCAACAAGCTGCTGTTCCCCAGTCATTGTTTGTCGATGACTTCGGCCTGCGCTTTCGGGCAGCTCGCATGCAGACCTGCGAGCGGCAGCTACAGCTGGCAATTAACAAAGTCCAGACCTGGGCGGTAAGTAATGGTTTCCGGTTTTCTCCGGACAAGACTGTGTGCATCCACTTTTGCCGCCAACGAACACTGCACCCGGATCCTTGCCTGTACTTGGGACAGGCACAAATTCCTGTTGTCCCACAGGCACGTTTCCTGGGTCTGGTGTTCGATTCCAGGTTGTCTTGGCTTCCACACTTACGCCAGCTTAAAGACAAGGCTTTGCGGGCGCTTAACATCTTGCGGGTCCTGTCGGGCACTTCATGGGGTGCCGATCGCGCTGCCATGTTGCGCCTCTACCGAGCCCTTGTCCGCAGCAAACTTGATTATGCGTGTATTGTCTATGATTCGGCTAGTAACTCCACTCTCCGGATGTTGGACACTGTGCATCACAGTGGCCTGCGTGTGGCGACTGGGGCTTTTCGAACTTCTCCAGTGGTCAGCCTCTATGCTGAGGCCTCGGAGCCACCTTTGGCCATTCGTCGGCGACAGCTTGCCATTCAGTATGCTGTGCGTTTGCGTGCTGTGCAATCCAGTCCTGCTTGGTCCATGGTTTTTGGGCCAGACTTGCGAGTCGGTAGACGCAGGGTGGGTAAGGGTGATTTCCGCGATAGGCTCCAGCAGTCCTGTCAGGAGATAGCCTTTGAAATGCCCTGCGTCTTGAGGCTTGGGAGAATGCCAGTTGCCCCTTGGCTTGTCCCAGGTGGCAGTTTCATTTTTGCTCTGGCGTCCCTCCCGAACGGTTCTACTCTACCAGCAACGTACTTACAGGTGTTCCGGCGGCTGAATTCTCAGTACGCCGGTTATCTGCGCCTGTTTACTGATGGGTCGAAGTCCGACGTTGGCGTGGCGTGTGCTTGTGTGTGTAAGGGTGTAACGGTTGCCCATCGCATTCCATCAGGCTATTCTGTGTTCTCTGCAGAGCTTTTGGCTCTTGGTTTGGCCGTGGAATGGATCCTTGACCTTCAGGGCACGCATTTCATTGTCTTTAGTGATTCCATGAGTGCCCTGGAGTCCTTGGCGAATTACAATCCTCGGAACCCCTTGACACAACGTGTCCAAGCTTTGCTTTCCCGCTTGCCTGGCCAGCGGAAAACCGTGCTTTTCTGCTGGATCCCCGGCCATGTTGGGATAGCAGGGAATGAACAAGCTGATTCTGCTGCGAATGGGGCCCTTTCTGGCCCTCTCGGTAGGGATCTCAGCCTTGTTCCCTCAGATGCCTTTCCAACTCTGCGTCTGAGGTTACACGCTTTTTGGCAAACCTTGTGGGACAGACAGGACGGTAATAAGTTACGGGCCATTAAAGGCACTGTCGAGGAGTGGCACTCGGCGTGTCGCCGCAGTCGCCGTGAGGAGGTTGTGTTGGCCCGTTTGCGAATTGGTCACACCCGACTTACTCACTGTTTCCTTTTGCGGGGGGTTGACCCTCCTGAATGTTCTTGGTGTCGACGGCCACTTACGGTCCGGCACTTACTTGTTGATTGTCGCCATCTTGATGGTGTTCGTCGTCGGTTCCATCTTCCGCATGACATTGCGCGTCAGTTGGGCGATAAGTCTGTCCTCCTGTCCGGTGTTTTTCAATTTTTGCAGGAGGTACAGATGTATGACAAGATTTAGATTAGGGGTTTGAATAACATCTCTGTAATGTGTGGTGCAGTGGCAACCCGGACCACTGCACTGTGACTGAGGTTGGCGCTAATGACCAAGTTGTCGACGCGCCATTAAGCCTCAATCCCCCCCCAGATTTAACCCAAGGCCAAGCTGAACTAGTTGACAGCCTGAATTATGGAGTACTAGCTACTTATGGTTCTATACCTGAAGAAAAAGTCCATGGAGCTTCGTGTGTTCACTCTCTTCACCACGACATCACAATACAAGACAACCATGCAGAGAAGCTCTGAACAGTTTACCAGACAATCATCACACGAGAATCTACTATACTTATAACCTAACGCGTCACCATCATTGCAACCATGAGAAGGGTCGATTAGAGGAAGGATCACCACCTCATAGAAGGAGAACACCTCCCAAAAAAGCTTCTAATCAACAACCACGACGCCACAGTAGGGTGCGTGTCTACTCCTAAAGTTCCATATAATTTTCACGATTGTGACCGTGTTGACCCTGCAGAAACTGAAGGTGCTGATCATGTTATGGATTTGGACATATCAGTAACCAGTGTCCCAATGCAACGGCCAGTGACTCGAGGAAACACTGGCAAACCTTTCCCAAGAAAATCCCAAAACCAGAATTTACAAGCTCAAAAACAAACAACACAGCAAAATAATTTTGTGATTGCTGCAACTCAACAAAGACCTGAAGAACAAATTTAACAATCTGACAATCCAGAACACGTGCCCCTTTGTGTCACGGTATCATCTGCAACTCGAGGATTAAACCCTGACGTTCAAGACCAGCCATAAGTAACCAAATATAGTTATAAGACCTGCAACTGTGGCAGAGGACCCTCTGAGGCTAACATAGCATCCGCCCATGACAATGGAGCGTTCTTAGGCATTGTTGCTCATTCTGAAAAGAAAATTGATATACAAAAATGCCATAGGGTTTGTGTTGCCCAGGCAGCAAATGGTGCAACTGCCACCGGTGTTTAGTGGGTGACCTCCATGTCAGGGGATATGAGAAACGAGATCAACCACTGAATCAAACGGTGGTAATTAAAACTGTTGTGGAGATACCTTCAGTAGCAAAAAAAATCTACTATCGGCATCTTTTCTATCAAATAGTGGCTTAAACAGTGACTTGCTCACCCATGGTGTTTTTTGTAAATATACGCAATATGCCTAGAGATCTAATTATATTTGGAAAACGTAACAACGATTTATTTGCAGTAAAGTTATTGGGTGATGAATTATATGATATTATGGGCGAAAGTGTTGTCAGAGACGTTGAATCAGCTGAGGCATATGGTGTTTGTGGTATTTTGTGCAGTCATACAGGGCAAGAAAACAGACCCAATGTTAGGCAGTCTAATTGTGTTACTACATCGCTTTATCTAGTTCTGACCTTTTCCGTGATCATGTCCTCATGCAGCCTATCTGTATATTGCCTCTTATCATACGGTCTCTAACTTTCTCAATGCTAACAACGCGTCACGATATATCCCATATCACAACACTAAACTGTGGTGATATGGGATATATCACCACACCACAGTGTGGCGATATGGAAGCCATGCACAGGGAAGTGGTGATACTACATTGCCAACACTTTCAAAAGGAAGAATTCCTTAATTAAATCATGCAAGAATTAATTTTACGTTTTTAATGTTAACGTACGTTCCTTGATCGAAAAATAATTGAAACCCGTGCTTTTTTATTAAGCAACAACTTGAGATAAATGCAAATTAATTCTCACATGGTTTTATTACACAGTTCTACATTTCAAAATCTAGACAAGAAAATTAAATACTTTAAATGCTTCCTACTCCCCCACCCTCCACAAAAAAAAAAACAGCTGGCAACTGTAAATCACAAATCTAACGTGAACCAGCATCGGCCTTTCGAAAACACCAACTGATATAACGTATACGAAATGTGCATGAAATTTCATTGTTAAAATTAGGCGTTACGCTATTTCCCTCCGCCCCCTCTTCGAAAGTTACTCCCACAATGTCCCTAACTGCCCACATAGTTCACAAGAATACGTTACAGCTGAATTTCCGTGTAATGTCCCCGGTGATTAAAGAAAACCAAACTTTTTCTTGGACGTTATTAAGCTTAAAACTTCTATGCTGTCGTTCAAACATTCGTTTTCCATCAGAAAATGACTTAAACGTGAAGAACGTGAGGGTCCACCAGGGGCTTCAAGTTTAACATGGTTTAACATAGGCGAAATAGCCGAAAAATGAAGAATTATTATTTGGCAGGTTTAAAATTCAATTTTAACATTATCTAGTTTCATGCTCTCAAGAACCATCTACAAACATGCCAGATTC